>PVJO010020167.1:0-32609 GCA_004026905.1 Hystrix cristata | reverse complement strand
GAATCAAAATAAGAACATTGAATGACTAAAAACATGATGATTTCCTGAGGCTTTCTCTTTATTAATTAAACAAAATCTTTATTTTAAAATATTTTATTAAGAAATGTACAGATAGTCTTTCAAAACAGTTTTCATTAAATAAAACAAGTTTAGCTTCAAATTTCTCAGCAAAAGGGAAAATTAGATTAAATCCCTGGTGCTTTTTACAGGTTTGTAACCATAATAGCACCAGAGATTTTGAGTCACAAAATGAAGAAAATTAACTCATTACTCACATTACTAAACAATGCACTTGAGCAAAAAAAAAGAAAAAAAAATTTTTTCATTTTTCCAAAATGAGAAAGGCATTTCAAGAAACACTAATGAGCACACTTATCAATTAACAAAATCTTGACTATTAATAAATATTGGTAATATTAAACAATTTGGAATAATATTTCAGTTATGGTGAAATGGGTGTTGATTATAGAGTATTTGAAACTGAAAGGCAAAGGAGAAATGTATACTAAGCCCCTTGACTGTAGTGGAGCATGTTTGGAGATAGAGAGCAATGTCACAGTCAGATAGCTAGGTACTGACTTCTTAAGGCACCAAACACATAAATAAACAGGAAATATTATGAATTGACTATTAAAATTAGATAGACTTGTTCTGTTAGACACAGTGTTTTTAAAATTAATAGGTATATTAATAGAAACTATTTGCAATAGGTGTATCAAATAAAAATCTAGAATATATAAAGAACACATCTCAGCAATTAGAATACAATGATTGATTAAAGATGAATAAAAGATTTCAATAAATACTTCACAAGAAAGAATTTTAAATGACCAAAATTGAAGTGCAAAGATCCTCAAAATTAATATTCAACAAAATTCTAAATTGAAGACATGATACACTAATACGCATCACTCAAAGAAAGGTTCCATTTCTATAGACACAGCACCGAGTGTTGGAAAACATATGAAGCTGAGATTTCTTGTTGTAGTGAAAACTTGTAAAGATAATTTGTAAGTAAAGTAGCTAAAATTAAAGATAATGACTATTAAGTGTTGAACAGAAATAAAATAGGTAGAAATTTGAAAAGTATGATAAGAAGGCAAATGGCAAAACTTACTTTGAAAAATTATTTGATAGTTTCTTATAAATTAGATGTATGTACATCTAGTCCAAGAATTTATATTTCTATTTCCCCGATAGAAAAGAAATCACCTGGAGATATTAAACTAGTAAAGAAATACTGTGAACAACTCAATGCATACAATACCAAAACATACAAAAAAATAATTCCTTGAAAAGCGTAAAAAATGAAATTTATCCCAGATAAAATTGACTTGGAATGGCCCTATATTAATAAACAGAATGAATTTGGAGATAAAAATATTCCAAGAGGAAATTCTCAAGCCTCAACATTTCTCTGATAAAATATAACAAATATTTAAAAGTGAATAAAGAAATTTTTAAAAACATATTCTAGGAAATTGAAAAGAGCAATTCTAGCTTAATTTTATAAAGCCACAATCAAAATCAAAATCAGCCAAAGATATTACAGATAAAATGTTCAACTTTTTGTTTGTAATTAGATAAAAATATCCTCAATAGAGTATTAGCAAATTAAATCCATCAATTAAAAAATAAAGCAATGCTTCACAACATGGTGACACTCTAGGAATTCCATGTTCAAAATTAATAAGTTTAGCCCATTGTAATTCACATAATCATATTCATTGATGCAAAAAGGCATTTGACAGAATTCAATACCAACTCATGATAAAACCCTTATCAAATTAAAAATGGGACTTTCTCAACTTGATAAAAGAATCTAGAACAAGAAAAAAAAAGCCTACAGTTAACAATATACTTAAGAGGAACAGACTGAATGATTTTCCTCTAAAATATGGAAAAAGGGAAGCTGTTTCTCTGATCACTTCTACTCAACATTGTTCCAGAAGAGCTAACCAATTTCACAGAACAATGAAAAGAAAATATATACAGATTGGAAAGGAAGAAAAATAACGCTGTCCCCACTTAAAGAACATTATGACATAGAAAATTACAAGAGGCATGCAAAACAATTATAGGAAAAAAGTGTTTACCAAGAACACAAGATACAAGATCAATAACCAAAAAAGCAGTGCATTTCTGTATATTACTAGTTAAAAATTAACATTATCATCACTACAATCTCATGAAATACTTAGCTATAAGTCTAACAAAACTTTTACAAGATACACAAAATGTTCAGAAAAGAAATAAAAGTCTAAATGAATGGAAAGGTGTACAGTGTTTATGAACTGGACAACTTAGGTAAGTAGCAATGCCAGTTTAAAAAAAAAAAAAAACACCAGTAATCTGCATCTTCACATAAGTTTTTAACACAATCCCAATGAAAATCTCAGTCAGATATGATCTACGTATAGAAAAATTACCCTAAAATTCATGTGACACTGTGATGGATTTATTGTGGCCCATTTAGGCAGGAACACCCAGCTAGACTGAGTTGGTGTGCTTCTGGCCGTAGAAGATTCACCTGAATGTTATTGCCAACACAACATGAAGGAGAACGGGAGCAGAAGATAGTTACCAGCTGTTTCCCAGAAGCTCTGTTGCAGCTGGTTCTCCAGAAGGTAGCTCAGTTGTTCTCATCGCAGAAGGCTCTCGCAGCCTTGTTGTCATCGAAGATGGCTGCTGTTCGCTTCAGGGGCGCTCTGGTCTTCATCTCTGCTGCAAGCATCATGTCCTGCTTCCAGTACAGATTTCTTCGGCCATTTAGTGCAGCCATGGCTGTACACGGGACATTGCCATGAGCTCCCAGCCCTTGATTGGCTCTTTTGGGTCTCCAGGACATAGATAGACATTCAATACTTTTCCTGCATTAAGTTTATGGGTAAATGTTGTAACTTGTAAATGTCCTGTATTAAATCTGCTTTCTTGCAAACCATTGACTCTAGAAAAGTAACCAATACAGACACAAAAAAAGAAGTAGACTAGCTACAAAGAAAATAATTTTGAAAAAGATTAAGACAAAGGAATTATTTCACCTGATTTTAAAAGTTTTTATAATATAGCTATGATAATACTGCATGATACTGCCAGAATAAAGACATGTAAATTAGTGGAGCAAAGTAGAGAGCCTAGCAGTAAACCCCCACAAATACAGGCAACTCACATTTGACAAAGAGACTGCAGAGATTCAGTGGAAAAAATAGACACCTTTCAACAAATACTGCTGGGAAAACTGGATGTTCATAGGTTGAAAAAATTAATTTTGAACTGCATATATATCTCATGTCTTAGATAATTAACTCAAAATATATCACATATTTATTTTTGTTTCATACATATTCTTTTACTCTTGCTATTTTGCTATTTTTATTATTATTAATTTATATTAACCGTACCAATTAATACATTCCACAGTGACATTTCTATACATAGCTATATCGTGTTTTGGTCATAGCCACCCTCCCTTCTCTCTGTCTCCCACTCTCTTCTCCCTTGGATCCTCTCCCCTTCCCTAAGAGTTTCCTTTCTACTCTCAGGCCATCTTTTTATTTTTCACTTTGTAGTTACCACATGTGAGAGAAATGCAATACTTGTCTTTCTGAATCTTGCTTATTTTGCTTAACATCGTGTTCACCATTTCCACTCATTTTCCCGAATATTGCATGATTTCATTCTTCTTCATGGCTAAGTATTATATATTTGAATGTAAAGTATAAAACTAAATTTTGCAGAAGATGTCAGTGGAGAATACCTTTGAAACATAAGACTTGCTGAAAAGTTCTTCCGCCCAAAGTGACACCCAAAGAATGAGCCATGGAAGATAAAAATCATTATTAAATGGGTGTCTTCCAAAATTAATGTTTTTTGTGTTGTGAAAGATATTCTGTTAATAACCTAGAAAGACAAGCTATACTAGAAGAAAGTATTTGGCAACCACACATATGACAAAGGGCTTAAATTCAGAAAGTAAAAACTCAACAGTAAAAGAATAAACATCCAATTTCAAGAACAGATAAATCACTTAGTTGCTTAAATAAAGTGAATATTCAGAGGCCAAGCACCCGAAATTTTTACATCACTTACAAAATTTAAAATGCAAATTAAAACCATGATATGTTTGCACTACAGAGTAAAATGGCTAAAACTTTTTAAAGAAAACGCTAAACAGTTTGGGTGATAATAAAAAACAGAATATGACTCATCACTAGCACAAATGACAGTTTGACATGCTCTCACAATTTAAATCTATTCTTACCTTTGACTCAAAGTCCCACTACTGAGTATTTTCATTAGAGTAAGGAAAACTTAGTTTTCATGAAAATCTGTACATAAATACTTATCTAGCAACACTGTTTACAATCTTCAAAAGTGTAAATGCCTAAGCATATAACTTTCAGTGGATGAATAAGCAAACTGTTGCATTCATAATCTATTACTCTTAATCGATAACATTAAATAAATTTAGTCAGGTGATCAAGATTAATATCAACAGTTGATGCTAAGGATCCTGAATGCGATGTGGTAAAAATGATACAAGCAGGTCTTTGCTATCTTCATCCCCAATACCCATAAACTGGTGCAATCACGTGACAAATATCAGATGAACCTTAAATTGGAGATATTCTACAAATGTCCAGCAAGTTTTCTTCAAAACTGTCAAAATTATCTAAAACAAGGACAATCTAAGAAGTTGCCATACCCAGGAAGATCCTAAGGAGACGTGAAAAGTAAACATAATAGAGTACCATCAATGAGATCTCAGGCTAGGAAAATATTAGATGAATCAAAGGAAAAGTGACTGATGTATAGACTCGTTAATAATATATTAATGATGTTTCTCAGTTGTGACATATATACCATACCAAGATAATAGTGAAGAAGACTGGATGTGGGAAATATGAGAATTCCGTGTACTATCTTCACTTCTGTGTATCATACACGTTTATAAAATGAGTTTGTTAACATATTTTTGAATGTATGAAAACATAATTAAAGCTGAAAGTGAAATTTTAATAAACAAGAAGCAAATGACTGATATATATATAGCAACTTGGATGAATCTCAGAGAGTATTCTGAGTATAAGTAACCATTCTCAGAACACTGCGTGCTATATGATCGCATTTATGTGCTCAAAAGACCATAGTGATAAAGAAGACATTAGTGATTATCAGAGGTTAGCCATGGTGGAGGGGTGGACTACAATGTAATAGTATCAGGAAATGTTATGGAGTGAGGGAATTATTCTGTAATTTTATTGTAGAGATGATTACACAAATATGTACATGTGCTAAAATCAAACAACCTATACAAAAATATGTAATTTTATATTTATTTTAAAATAGAACAAGTAAAAAATTGTTAAGTTCACTCTAGAAAAATGTGTGCATATGTAAATGTGTGTGTGTGTGTGTTGTGTGTTACCTCTGGGGAAAAGTTAAGAATAAAAAGCAAGATCATATCACTCTCTGGGCATCTATGTGGACATCAGTTACCTGTAGGAGTAGAGAAGAACTCATTAACCACAGTTAGATGTGGGGCAAGTGGAAGAAATATGGTACTGTTATATTTCAATGCTTTAGTTCATTATTTATGACAAAAGTAAAGAGAAAATTTAAAAAATTTGGAAAGCTTATCCCCCAAAATTTACAGGAATTGTGATAGCTGTTTTATTTATAATAACCAAATCCTAAATACAAATCAAATGGTAATGTAAAAATGACTAGATATAAAAATCACAGGGTAACTGTATACAAAATACAATTTAGCTTCAAAAGTAATGTGGATGACTGTCAAATGCAATATGCTATGTGAATGAACCTAGTTCCAAAAAATACATACTATGACATTCTATTTATGAGGTGTGTTTGAAATGTCTGGTGAAGGTTTCAATTTTCAAAAAGACGCATTTCCTTTAATCTCCTTCCAATTAATCTCCCTTGTTTTGGACATCCTTATCCCATCGCTCCTCTCGCTTCCTGGAGCAGTTCTGGAAGTCCACTCTCATGGCTGTCTTTACGAGGTGTGGTGCTGCTGCTGAGTGCCATCTAACATTAAGGCAGGCTTGTAGAAACACTGTGCTGCGCTCTCATCCACTTCCTTCACTGGATCTGGCACTGTGAAAGCGTGGTTCTTCTCTAAAAGGAAAACGACCAGGCACAGTACACATTTTGGATGGATTCAGGACACTGAGGTAACCACAACAGCAGAACTAAAGATACTCATGGAAGAGCACTTCCAGAACTGCTTCAGCAAGTGGCAAGAAGGATGGGACAGGTGTGTTTAAAGCAAGGAAGAAAAGGGGACTATTTTGAATGCAATTAATAGCAGTGTGCATTTTACTGTAATAAGTTCTTTTTATTTAAACTTTCGCTATGTTGTGCAATCACATTTTGTATATCAAACTCTGGAAAAGACAAATTATCACTAAAATAAGGCAAATCAGATAGCTGGATTGGAGAGAACTGTGGAATTAAGAAAGAGATGACTGGACCGGGGATTTAGCTCAGTGGTAAGAGTGCTTGGCTTGCAACCATGAGGCGCTGAGTTCGATCCTCGGTACCAAAAAAAAAAAAAAAAAAAAAAAGAGAGAGAGATGACTACACAAAGAAAATTTTGAAAATGTTTTGTATCTTTATTTTGTCAGTGTTTACACAAGTGAAAGTATTATATTGTTCAAAATTTTATTAAACTGTACACCTAAAAAGGGTGCATTTTGTTGTATCTGAATTCATCAAGGTTTATTTAAAAGAAAAAATAATATACTTCTTTAATAAGAAGTATAAAAAATCTTTTTAAAAACGGAAGTGAGAGGAGGGAGGGGAGGAAAAGTGGATATAGGGGAATTAAGATATTTTATTACTCCACACGAGTAATAAAACATCATATACTGCAAACATGTACTAATAAAAAAGATCTTTAAAAAACAGAACTACTATTAAAAAGATGTGAAAAAATGGCTTGCAGAAATTGATGACACTTTATCTTCATTTTGTTTCATGTAGTTTAAAAGGGAGATTTTCATTTTTAAAGGCCTAACGGATCAACTGAATCTTGTATCAAGACAATAGACATTAGCTTCCAAAATTATTCAATAATTATGAATTTAAAGCCTGGCTGTAATTGTTACGCCTTGGTTTCAACATGGAAAAAGTTCACAATATTAGTGAAGCTGAATAATGAATTGGTATGTGTGAACAACTGGTAAGATCATCATCGTTCATTTGACAAAAACGAAAGAGAATAGAAGCCAATCGCTGTGATGAGGGAAATGTTCTCTACAGAGGACAGCCCTCCAAAATGTGCAGTGATTGGTAGTCCCCATCAATCACCATTTTCACTGTTGTGTTTTTCTGTCTTTGTCTTCCCTCTTTTCTTCTTCCTTTCTCTCTCTCTTTCTTTCTTTCTTCTTTCTTTTCCCTTCCTTACTTCTCTCTTTCTTTTCTTCCCTCATCCATTTCTTTTTTCTGTTTCCCTCCTTCCTTTTCTCCCTCCCTCCCTTTTTTCCCTTCTTCCTTTTTATTTATTCTTAATAATTACATTCAGAACTCATACCTCCTCTTTCCTAATTCTTTCAGATTTTGCTAACCTTACTGGTATTAAATGACATATAATTGGGTTTTAATTTGTGTTTTCTTAATAAGCAGTCAAGTTAAATAATTTTTCAACTGGCCATTTGGTTTTCAACTCGTATGAATATCCTATTAAAATGTTCGCCACTTGCTTTAGTTGAGTGTTTTCTCTCATACTCTCATATTCTTTTTATGCAACATTCAAAATACTAGTCCTTTGAAAGATGCGTTTGATGGGTATATCAAAACCCTCCAGTTAGGGTTCACTGGAGGAACAGAATCAAATTTTATATGTATAATATATATATACAGTATACTATATATATATTATACAAAAGATGTATTAGGTAGGCCCATGAATCAGCAGAGGAAAGAGTATCAGTAGCTGTTGCATCAGAGGCAAAGGAGTCCAGGATTTCCATCTGCGTGCCGGACAGCTGCAGTGCTCAGTGATGGTGGAAGGTTGGGAAGCTCACTGCAGAATTGGTAGTATCAGTCTGTGTTGGAAGGCTGAAGGAACCGGAAACCAGTGTCCAAAAATAACGTTGAAGACCAGCTGTCCTGACAGTCATCGTGCGTACAAAGCTATTGGCCACCCATGTCCAGGGTAGGTCTTCCTTCATTTTGTGGCCCACATATGAATCATCAACAGACACACCCACAGTTTTAATTATCTTACTCAAGTGAAGTTGACACATCACAATTAATATTTTGTATATAATTTTTTCATTTTTGCTCATTTTTATAGAATTTACTATTTGAAAAGATTTTAAGGTGAAATAGTTTTTCTTGCCTTATTTGAAGGGGGACTAATAGTTATTCTGGCAGATTTTCTGAATAATTCATCTTTCCAGATAAGTTTTGTTTTGATTTTTTTCTAGAGCTTCATTCCTCTGCTTTGTTACTTCTGCCATTACCACTTCCAAGATTCCAGGTGGGTGGCTTTTGGGTTGTTTCACTTTTTTACCCCCTGGGTTTGCCTTTGGTGAGCTAGAGCTCTGGGGTTGCATCTTGTTTGAATGTCTTCTTATTTTCCTTTTTTTTTTTTTTTAGTTGAATTCCTGAGTCGATGCTTATGAATTGCCTATGGCAAGTAGTTTTACTGTTAGTAACAAGAACCCTTTGGAAATGATTACTTCCTCTGGGATGCTTTCCAGGTGTAGCTGTATTTGGGGTTTTGAGTCTGTTGCAAGATCGTGCCTCTTCAATTTATTGGGTCTGAGAAGTTACTGTCAATTGGCTAGCCCCTGGTTCTTTGGCCCTGGCCTATAGTGTTATTTATGTCCCTCAAGCAATCTCAGTCTTGGCATACAAGAAAGTACAACTAATTAGAACAATTCTGTCACCTTGGCTAAAGTAGTACAATCAGTAATAACAATAGCATCAAACACAGCCTAGAAAATGACAGACTGTTGTAACTATTAATTTGCCACCTTTAATCATATGAACTAGATTTTTGGTTTTATAACAACATCTAAAATAAACCAGAAACTTGTATACTGTAAGTATGCCCTCAATATGGTGATTTTACCCTCAGCAGAGAAAATTCAAATGGGATTAGGAGGAAAAATAGAGAAATAGAAGAGGAAAAGATGAGAAGCAAATTTGGAGGATGGGGAAGATTATGCAAACTTTATGAAACTAGTAAAGAAAACAGGAGGGTAAGAGAGAAAGAAGAAATAAAAACAAGAACAGAACAAAGCAATAACAACAAAAAACTAGAAACAAATTTCACTTTCATCTAAAAATAAGAAAATACAAGGAAAAAAGAGAGGAGACAAAAAAAAAAAAAACCACTCAATAATAACAACAGAAGAAAAAAGAGAAAAAAGTCCATTTCCAGGCATGTCTCTGCTAACAGCCAGGCTTCACCACCTATTCCACTAAAGTTCAGCCTGGTCTGTAGCTGTGGGCTTGGAACCCTATTTGTTCAGCTAGAGATATACTGTGTGTCTCTCACCGGCTTGGAGTTAGTTCTCTCCAGGTTTGAACTTGGTTCCTTGACTTCCTGCTGGCCTGTACTGAACTCAGCTCACCTTGCCCCAGCACAGAGAGCCACTGGCAGCTTCTCAGTTCTGAGCTCAGCAAGCCCATCTCCAGGATGGCAACCAGCCGAGTGCCCTCTCCTGGGGGACATCTGAACCCAAATAACTCACCAGCCACTGCGGTCCACTGTGTTCACCACTCCATTCCACTGGTGTGTCTTTCCATGGAGGTCTGTGGGGTCACCAGGAGTCACCCTGCGTCTGCAGGTTTAAACCGCCTCTCCCAAGCCATGAGTGGGGGCTCTGGGAGAAAGCACTACCTGCCACCTCCTCCTTCTGTGCTCAGGTCTCTCTCTTTGCTCTCCCCAAGGGGTTCAATTCTCACTTCAGATCCCTACTGGGTCCTGGCAACCCACTTCCCTCCTTTTTTCTCGTCCCTAAATTGCTATATTCCAGGGTCTAGACAACAAATACCAGAGAGGCAGTTTCTCTGCTGTTCACCACTCTGCCATCTTCCCAGAAGCTTCTTTCCAGCTAAATTTTAAGCCTTGGTTTTCATATATCAAAACCACATATGGGTGGGTTTGAACCGTTGGCTTATTTGTCTATACTTTTACCAATGGAGAATTACCAGAATTACATTAATATTATACTGATTCTTCTGAATTGTAGAACAGTCCCTTGATTTTATCCTTCTTTTTCAAATATGCTATGTCTATTCTTGTTCTTTATTATACCCATATATTATATGATTGGCTTGAGGACTTTTGTGAATTCATGTGAAATTGAAATTAATTGGAGAAGAGTTTGCATTGTGCAATACTGTCTTCCTATTCATAAAATGATATATATCTACACTTACATCTTTCATCTATGTCTAAATTTTATATTACCTACCAAAGGTAGAATTAAAATTGGATATCTTATAGCTTTTGTTACTTTCCTAAAATTATCTTTTCCTTAAATTTTAATTTCTAAAAATTTCTAATAATGTTTTATGGGCATAAATATATACTTCTGATTTAGGATAAGTCTTACTATATTTACACTTACATTTCTATAAATTTGCTTGGACTTTCAAAGGAAACATTTCTTTGTCTAAAAACATTATCTCTTGTTTCTTATTTAATTTCTAAGTTTTTTATTTTGCTAATTTAATAGTTTAAAATGTCTAATGCAGGGGTTGAGGATTTAGCTTAGTGGTAGAGCACTTCCCTAGCAAGCACAAGGCCCTGAGTTTGATCTCCAGAACCCTGCCAATAAAATGCCTAGTGCAATGTTGAAGAGAAGTATGTCATAAGACAACCTTGCCTCATATACAGATGTTTTAAAAAATTATCACATTAACTTTGAAGGATGTTTGTGATGATTTTTGTCAAGGAAAATATATTTCCCTATTTCTGGTGTTATAAAAGTAAATTTTATTTAATATCTTTTCCTTTATTTCCTGAAATCGTACAATTATTTACCTTTTACTTAATCTTTTAATGTTTGACTGCATAATTTTTAATGTTAAATCAGTCTTGAATATTCTGGCTTGGAGTAGTATAAAGTTATATTTTAAGCTATATTCAAAAATGAAATTATTTCCAAGTTTTTAAAGTTAAATTTTGGTATTTTTTTTTATTTTTGTGATTCTAGAAATCAGATCATGGCCTCACTCATGCTGAACAAATACTTTACCCCTGAGCTGTACCTCCAGCCCTACTTAAATTTATTTTTGCTAATATAAAAAAAATAAGAATTTAACATTTGCAAGGCCAAAATTATACATGCTTATGGGGTAATGTGATGTTTCAACACCCCTATACATTGTGTAATGTTAAATGAGGTTAAACATATTTATCTCCTCAATGGCTTATCATTCATTTATGGCAAAGCTTTTGAAATATTTTCTTTCGTGTTTTCGAAACATACCAAGAATTCTTTTCATCTCTAGTCACCTTGCTTCACAAGAGCCCACCTATATTTCTTTACTCCATGTGACATAACCTAAGACCCCCAATGAGCACTGCTCCACCTGTCCTTCCTCCCCACTCTTCCCAGGCTCTGACAGTCAGCATTCTATTCTCACCTTCAATTTTTTCATATTCCACAGGTGAGCGAGATAATGTAGTACTTACCTTTCTGTGCCTGGTTCACTTCATTTAATAGTATGATCATCAGCTCCATTCATGTCAAAAATGACAAGATTTCACTTTTTTTAATGATTGAATAGTATTCCATTCCACATATATCTGTCAGATTTTCTTTATTCATTCATCATTTGCTGCATAGTTTGTTTTTATCTCTTGGCTATTGTGAATAGTGCTGCAATGAACATAGGAATATAAGATGTCTCTGCAACATACTGATTTCTTTTATTTTGGATATACAACCAGGAGTGGGATTGCTGGATTACATGGTAGTTCTATTTTTAGTTTACTGAGGAACCTATATAATAATTTCCATAATAGTCATACTAATTTACATTCCTACCAACAATGTACCAGGATTAGGATTCCGTTTGTGTTTTTGTTGACTATGATTTGGGATCATATCTAAAAAGTCTTTGCCAGTTCCATTCCTGAGAAACTTTTCCCTCGTGTTTTATTCTAGAAGTTTTATGCTTTCAAAGGATCTTTCACATTTAAGTATTTAACCGATTTCGAGTTTATTTGTGTGTAGAGGATGGGTTGAGTTCCAATTTTATTCTTCCTCATGTGGAGATAGTTTTCCTATTACCATTTATTGAAGAGACTGTACTTCCCTGTTGCTTGTTGTCAGCACTCTGGTGAAGATCAGTTGACTTTAAACGCCTGTTTGTTTCTGGTTTCTCTATTTTATTCCATTGGTCTTTGTGTTTGCTTTTCTTTTGGTAGCCACATTGTTGTGACCAATTGGAGCACAGCAGTAAATTCTGAGGTAAAGTAAATTGATGCCCATTTGTTTTATTTGTTTTTTTCTTTTTTCTTCATTTTGCTTGTATATGCTTTGATAAGGTTGGGGTGGAGCTCAGTATGTAAGTGGTCACTTGTCTATTGTGTAAATATCCTGTGCTGGCACTGGGGGAAAAAAAGATTACTTTGGTTATTTAGCATTTTCTGTGATTGTACATGACTTTTCAATTCTGTTTTCTATTCTGTAAAAAGTGTTGTTGAAATTTTGGCAAGGATTGAACTAAATTTGTATGTTAGCTTGGATAATACAGACATTTAACATTATTATTATTTTAATACAATGCAGGTATCTTTTCATTATTTGTGTATTCTTTTATTTCTTTCATCAGTATTTTATAATTTTTCATGTACAGATATCTCACTTCTTTGGTTACATTGATTCCTAAATATTTTTGTGCTATTGTAAATATGATTGTTTTCTTGATTTTTTTTTCTATAGCTTCTTTAGAGACTAGAAGAACTAATGATTTTTCAAGGTTGATGTTCATATTGCGTAACTCGATTTATATTTTCAACACATTTTTGGTAAAATTTTTAGGTTTTTCTATATAAGATCATGTTTTCCACATACACAGACAATTGACTTTTCTTATCTGCTTTATATGCCTCGTTTCTCTCTTGAACAGTAAATTGTGGCTTGACAAATATTTCCTCTCAGTAACTAAAAGATAATTTTCCCTTACAAATTTCCTCCTCATTTTGGTTTTCATGACACCTTGTCCATAAGATTGTCATTCTATCATGTGCAATTCTATTGAATCTTTCTTGTTGCACAGAAGTTTCTCCACCCCTTTTAGTGAACTTCCTTAAAATAATTTTAGTATTTTGCTTAGTTTTTATTGTGCATCCTATATCTGAGAATTTATGAGTTAATAATACTACAAAAATTTTAGCCACTAACTCTTTGAGTAGTGTTATTGTCCTAATCTTTTTTTTTCTTTATGGAACGGTATTGAGACTAGGCTTTTTGACTGGTCCTTTTATTTACCTCTCCTTCATATTTCATACTTCATCTCTGTTTAAAATAATTTTTAAACTCTGTCTTTCATTTTATTAATTCTCTGTCCAACTCTGTCTGATCTGATTGCTAACTTTCCAATTAAACTTGCAATTTAATTTTTTCATAAGGTTTTGTCTTGTTCTTGTTCAGTCAACTTATGATTTATAATGTCATGTTCTATTTTTCTATTGTCTATCTGCCTTTTATAAATTTAACAATTTTACATGTATAAATTGTATTACCTGATGATGTATCCTGTTAGTTTATTTATATTTCACATATTGAATTATTTGCCATCTTGCATGGGTATGCCTACTTCTTAAAATTCATTAGTAAAAAAACATTTTTTCACTCAACTCCATCACAGATTTATATTTTCATAAATGAAATTAAATGTTTTAACTTGAAAAAATGAAATGAACAAACATAAAAGAAAATTATGATGGTTTTTAAAAATATTATATCAAATTGTATTAATTACTCAGGCAAATAGTCATAACTACTTAGTTACTGACTAAAAAATTCTTCAATTATATAGATTTAAGAAAAAACCTAAAATCTAATGAGATACAACCTAATGTTTACTAGTAGTATTATATCTCAAGAACAGACCAGGTAAAGAAGGTAAGCTTCTTTTTTACCTGTAATATCAAAGGAGGAATATTTTTCTTAAGAAAAAAATAATAAAATCTATACCCCAAAATAAACATAAGCAGATCAGCAAAACCTTTGGTGTTTTATTGAATAGATAATTTTGACATAGTAGTACAGAAGAAATCTGCTATAAATTAAAAACCAACATCTAGCTTAACAGTTACATGCTAGACACATTATCATTTAAGTGACAGAAATTGGATAGATTCTTATTTTACCATTATTGTCGGAGAATATTTTGCAATATCTAACCAGTACAAGAAGGTAATAAATGATGCAAGAATTGAAAGGAAAATGAAAATTTACATTTTTCAGGTGGAATAACTACATAAGCAAGAAAACTCAAGAGAATAAACTGCAATTAAAAATGACAGAATTTAATTATGTGAAGAGTAGCTAATATAAAAAGTGGGTTTCATATATACAAAAATGGCAGTTAATATATAGTGAAAGAAAAAATTTTATTGTCATATATTTTAACGCAAACAATGATCCTAATCAGGAGTCTGCCTGGACAGAAATGTACTATATCTTTGCGAAAAACATGATAAATCTATGCTCTGTTATTGAACAAACATGCAGTTGAGAGACATTAATAGTTTTCAACGAAAAATGAAAAAAATCATGATCTTTGATAAGAAGCTATATTATTAAAATTCTCTCTAAATTAATAAATTCTATTCAATGCCAACTAAAATTCCATCAGCCTTTTTTCTTAGGGAAGATACTTGACAAAATAACAACAGGGTTCATCTGTGGGAATAAATCTATGACAATATCCAAGAAATTTGAGAAAAAGATCAGTAATGATTACTTTACCATATATTAAAATGTCTACTAATGAGGAACTGTGTGTATAAATTATGCTCATTTTATATGACAATAAAAATGATTTAAAATAATATAGATATGTGTGCATCATATGCAGATTTGTAGTAGTGTATTGTTTAAAATATATGAACATACATAAGAATAAAAATTTGACAACATACATATGTCTCAGATATTTCTGAAAGAATAATAAGAAACTACTAAGTAGTGACATAGTCAAAGGCACTAGCAGTTTTCCCTAGGCAAAAGCCTGTAGTTTTCGTTGTTTATTATCTTTTTATCATATACATGATTACATTAGTTTTCATTCATAATTCTAAAAAATGCTTCCTATTGCTGAGGAATTTGTGATATATCCAAGAACTGAAATAAAATATAAAAGCATAATGAATGCTCTATTCAACTTATTGGTGAAAAATCACTTTAGATATTGTATAAATTATTTTAATAATTTATTTATTCCCTTATGGTGTGTACTAGACTACTAATTCTAAGGCATGCATTTCTTTTTATAGATATATATTTAGAATAGATTTCTCTAATTATAATTATAATAGTAAGACGTTTGACAAAAGCTGAACTATTTGAGACTCCTATTAATATCAGAGTCTGTACTCCTAATTTGCCCTAAGAATATATTACAGTTCACAGGATATAGCCAATAATATCTGGAATAAATTTCTTTAGTAAAATGCTCACTTAGCATCAATTCTTTGTGACATCATAAAGTTAAAAAACTTTGGATGAAGGTTATCATGATAGACTGAACAGTAAAACAATTTATTTGAGTAGCCACATAACTTGTTATTCCTCGTAAGACAAAATTCCAACCTCATTCTTGGCTGGTGCTTCATAATTCTAAAGCAAAGTGTTTAAGCTATTGTGACTTTCTAATATGAACACTGGAATGTCTGAAATGAGTAAATAATTGGAATAATATCCCCAAAGAAATATGAAAAGTCAAAATGTATGAGAAATACACCACCTTAACTTAGCTACAGCAGGGTCTCTAAAACAATTTTGCTCAAGAATCTGGCCCTAAGGAAACATATTTGATGTTGAGACAAGGTCTCTTTGCTAGTTATTTCATTGCATGTCCGTCTGTTGTGTTGAGTTTGTGCCAGCTCACAAACTGGTCTGCTATTTTCAGTAAGGCATGTGCCAAAGCAGCACATGGTTTAGACTGGCAGATTACATAAGGCTGTGAGTATCCACTATAATAAAAATTTAGTCTTTTGCCCAGTGTGTTTGATCCTTAAATTGCTCACTGCATGTTCATTAACTCAAAAAAATTCCCTTGAAAGAGGTGTCATATCATTAGTTTGCTTTACAGTTAAGGAATCTCAACAGGAGATGAAATGACTTAACAAGAGCCACAGGTGAACACTCAAAGGATGTCTGGATTGTTTGTCTGGAGCTACATCTTATCATCTGAGTTTTAATACTTGTATCAGGAAAAAGAGAATGAGGTCATTCAAAATGGTATCGATAGCACTCAGCACAGTGATATACATAGATATTTTCTAAGAGAGTTGTTAGTGGTGAGAAAGACACACTTAAAGTATGACAAAAATACAAATTACTGTTATAAATTCTGATGTATTATGCATCTGAAATCCTAATTTTTGAAGCACTAATTAAGCTAATACCATATTTTACTCTTACAAAACAACTTTGGTGATTTTTTTCAGCCTTATTGAATTGAATTGTCTGTAAAACGAGGGTTGCTTAAAGAAGTTTTAGGAATATTGTTTATTTCAAAGGAATTCTTTAGGAAACTTTGAATGTAACTTCTTTAGAGAGAGAAATTAGATGGTGTTTAAATTTCTTTAGCTTTCACAATCTTTTCAAAGTTTAAAACTATACAAGAAAATAAATCGAGTAACTGCTAACATGCATAAGCATACTATTATTATAACATAAGCATAAAGCAAAGTTACACTATAAACATAGTTTAAAATATGACTTGATATTTCATGCCCTTTAAATTAATGGTATATATGCTATTGGTTGAATTACTATGGTTTGTAAAATGATTACATTTTAAATTTTGCCAGACTGCTTTATTAAGAACTTCGATAAACACTCAGCGTGCCAATCATATTTTAATGGCATGAGACTGAAAGTGATGTAGAAAATATTTGCTTATTACCAACATATGAAAAAATGTGACATATGCAAAGAAATAGATGAACCTGTAAGGTTAAACTGTTAAATTTATATAAAGTTATCTTGCTCATAGGTCTAAAAAAATCTAATTTTACAAAGACAATATCAAAAAGGATGTGTTCATCAGCTTTCTGTTACTGTAACAATACCTGAAATAGATCAGTTTATAACAAGAAATGGTTTATTTTGGTTTAAAGTTTTGAGTTTCATCCCCTGACCAATTTCCCCACAGCTTTATGCTTATGGCAGGGCACCACGTTGACATGTGCAGGGATAATATGTACCCGCTGTGTGGCAGCTGGGAAGCAAAGAAGAGAAAGAGAGAGACCAGTATCCTACCATCCCCTTCAAGGTTATGCCCCTGATGACCTTAAACATTCCACTACTTTCCACTTATTAAAGGTTCCATCACCTCAATAGCACCATGAGTGGGGTGGTCTAGCCTTTAATACATGGACTTTTGGGGGACATTTATCCAAATCATGACAGAAGGCATGTCTAGGAGTGCAGTTATCCCCAGCATATGGATAACTCATGTAAATATCACACTAGAGTTCTAGTTTAACCTCATAATCAGCATGCTGTGGCCAGACCACTGTATTCACTTGTTGGCACCACATTTTAAGAGGAGCTTTACCAGGGATACAGATCATAAAGTAAGATCATGAAAAAGTTTTGTGTAATGCTTTAACATTTAAGTAACTGAGATTGTTTGGCCTAGTGAACTCAAGCCAGATAAAATGTCTATTTTAAGAGATTTGAAGAACTACACTGAAAAATTTATTTAGACATGATTTCAATGACTCAAGAGACAAGAAGATGATCCAGCATTCAAATATTACTGAGGAGAAGATTTCAATTCAAATTAAGGGAAAATTTTCTTCAACTAGGATTACATAAAAACAATGGGATTTCCAGTTGAAAAATGTTTGTGGGGTTTTATGCAGGATTAGAAAAATATTTGAGTACTGTGTAGTATAAAAGGAAATTACTCATCTATTAGTAAATGAGAAGAAACATAAGGAAAGGGGAATATATTACTTCAGTAGTCCTTTTAAGATCATACGCAATTTTAGATAAAAATTCTCCAGAAGCTAAAACCAATTTCTTGACTACATAATGTTTGGATACAAGGATAACTGGTTTCTTAGATTGTAAGAATATAACAAAGTCTTAGTAAAATTAATTAGTTCTTTAGAATGGAGAGTTTTAGACTCCATTCTTTTCTATCTCAATTTGATTTCACTTGACTTCCTACTTAAATGTTATAATGATTTCACTGTTTATGTGGTTAGACATGATCAGAGATAAAACTGATAGTGATGGTGTGAATACACGTGTGTACAAAGGCAGAAAGGCAAGATAGAGATGGGTTGTTTGAAGACGACAAGAGGAAGCTTGCATTTGCTATAGGAGGCAAGAGGCCACTAGTGAACGGATTCAGGAGGGAATGGTTTGGTCTGAACAACAAGAAACAGAGAAATGTTAAGCTCTCAAAGCTTTCCAAATAAAAGAGACATGGAGAATACAAGATTTCATATGGCCTAACCCTGCTATCTAACTGAGAGGCACACAAAAGAAATGGGCCAGATAACACTGCCATTTATCAGGAATGGAGGCGATACACCCTTAACCTGATGACTTTATGGGCCAACTACAAGGAAAGGCTTACTTGTTCTGGAGGCGAGTTCAACATTGACACTAAGGATAAAACCTGAACAAAGACAGGCAGAAGTAAGTCTAAGCACATGAGGTGGAAGCCTAATGGGATAGGGCAGCATTTCCCGTTTCTAAGAGCAAAAATGACTTTTACACTAAGCCCCAGCCAGTAAGTGCTCTCCATGCCCCTGCATGACCACGTGGTTAGCATGACAGTGCTCCACTTAGAACACTGTGGATCTGCAGGATTCTACTAGGGGCACAATTCTTTTTTTTTTTTTTTCCTATAAAGACAGTTATCTACTTTGAAATGAATTTTTTGTTTGTTTGTTTGTTAATTTGAAATGATTTTTAAAAATGATTTTTTACTTTATTTACATTTCTGCACATCGACTGAGAAAGTAAGTTTGAAGCTCTTTAATTCTTTTATTATTGCTGCATGTATAACAGAAGGATATTCACTCGAAAGAGTCCTTTCTACACTCTATAGGTTATTATTGGGATTTATTTCTTTAAAATGTAACCCATTTCTGTTGTCCATTCATAAATAAGGTTTCTCAAACAAGTAGGAAACGAAGTGGTCTACTACTTATTAATATCATTACTATTATTATTTAAACTAATGCTGTTTGCTAGGTTAACAGAACTGATTATATTAAAGTACTATGTCAGATTCCAAACACTATTTATTAAATGCATATTTCCAAGACTGAAGTGCACCTGCAGGAGCCAAATATCAACGAAGCTCACCATAGAAGGACTAAGTCCACTAAAAATAATTCTTCAACCATCCTCTGGTCATCAGCTCTCACTATGAGCATTCTGCTGAGGGAAGGAGAAGAGGAGAACAAATAAAATCAGAGTATTCATTCAAATTCATATGCAGAAGTGAATAATGTGAGAACTCAGAGGTGGAGAGGGTCCATAAAAATATTAAGGTACATAATGCAGTATATGGTGGTGAATACAGACAATGTTCAAGACTTAAAGTTATTTTGTGAAAGAAAGCAAGTGAAGAGCTCCATGTTGAGAGTAGTTTGCACATTGATATCAGACCATATAAAAGTGCTCAACTGAGGGGAAAGATTGAGCAAATCTTTAAAAAGATCCCACTATGAATTAGTAGTAAGGGGCCCTCTTATTTCCCTGGGTCCTCCCTGAAACACCTTAACAGTCCACCTGTATTGTTAGTGTTGGATTTGTCCAGTGTGTGGCAGGTGCCTGGATCTCAGTATAAGATTATCTGAAAGAAAATCCCTTAATGGAAGGTGAGGCCAAGTCTGTACAAATATCTGTGCGCTCTTGGCCTGTCAGATAATTTAGCAGACTAACGAGTGAGGGAATTTCAAGTCAATCTTCCAAGCCACTAAAAATTCTACAATTTCACCTGTGGGATAATGAACCATAATTTCTGCATGTTTTAGGCGAATAATTTGTATTTTTATAACTAGTGGCTTCATAATTCTCTTATAATTTTAAATGTCTAGATTTGCATTTTAAAACAGTATGCAGCGTAAGTATTAATAATTGATAAGACATCCACAGAGATGGAAGAAACATGAAATTCATTATTACTTCTTTATCATCATTTTCTTTATGTAACATTGTGTGTTGTTACATTATAATTATAGTTTTTGATTTTTAATATATTCCTTATATTTTAATATCAAGTCAAAGCAAACTATCAGACCTATCTTATTTTAAAATACAATTATGTGATCAAGTTCTAGAATCAAATAAATGTTTAATGAGTTTGCAATAAAAATCTGAATAAAGTACCATTTATATATCTATGTCTTAAACATTCTTTGACATTCATTTCTATTCATCTTGATAGTAAAAAAGTTTCAAACATGGAAATGGACAGAAAAGTACAATGAGCAAGTCTTAACTTAATCACTTAAACTTAAGTCATGCGAGGAACGTTTATTATAATAGAAGGACTTGAAATTACATGGGAAAAAGCTATGACAATTGGCAGATTATGATTCAAGTACCTGTAAATTTTTATGACACTATAATGTTTTAAAAAACGCTAAGAGTAGGGAATCCATATGTTACTCAGTTTAAGAAAAATTAATAAAATTCTGCATATTATTATCTATCTTAGTGATTTTTGTGGTGTCTTCAGCTAAATTCAAACTACTGTAAATCAGTTCTGTAACACTTACTGAAACAAAGAGAAAGAACATAAAACCTTGAATAAATGTACCCAGAAAAAAACATTATAGTGTTGGCATGTTTATAGTTCAGCAGGACATTAAATTAGCAATTCAGCAAAAAACGTGTCCTCCAAAATATTTAAACGTACTGATTTATTCTTTTCCAGAATCAGGTTAGTGATTTTTTAAAGATCTAGTTGATATGTGAACTTTTATCTCTTACTGAGGCCGTGACAATATACTGCATTCTAACCAGGTAACCCGGAGCTATCTTTTTAAAGGCAGAAGCAGCACAGCTTTTCTCAGGATTGGATATACAGTTTTGGTGGTTTCACTGTATGAAATAAAGCAAAGCTACTTTTCCAGAGTCTGCTATTTATCTCTTGGAAAAAAAAAAAAAAAACAGTAAAGTTTGACTGACACTAATTTCCTGAACAAGATACCCTGGAAACTCCAGTTTATCTCATAAAATCATAACAGACAGGGTTTGTGATGTCCCCTCTGCAAGATTCTTTATTCTGTCAGTTTATAGCATTTGAAATGACGGAAAGAGATGCGTTCCTTTCATATGCCATCCAAGAGAACAGAGCCTGTCACCAACGGTGTAACGTGCTGTGTATTATCACTGTGAGTGATCCGGAGGCCCAGAGACTGTCATCATTTTAGACTGTACAAGTCAACACAAATAAAACTGAGGAGGCAAATGATAATGTCTCAGATAGAGCCAGGCTCATTCTGGCCATTACTTTTTATTCAAACCTTATAGATGACATGATGTGAAAAATGAGCCTATGTCTAGTTCAGTGCCCATTAGTGTGTGAGCACATTATCTTCCACTTTTCACATTGAGTCTCTCTGTACTCACTCTGCCAGTTATAGCTCAGCAGCCTGTCAGCTTAAGGGGGTTTTGACTTCTTTAAAAATTGTTATTATAAATAAACAGAAAATATTACCTTTCTGTTAATAAATTGCAAGCAATTTGAACTATTCATTTAAAAATTTAGACACAGTTCCTCCGAAGTTTCTCAGTGATTATTCTTCTGCAGGTAGAAATGGAATGTAGCATTTTATTTCAAACAAAAAATAGTCACTGAAAAAAAATTAAGAATATCTAGACAGAATTCTGATTCAAATAAATAGGTTAACAATTTTAATCTTTATTAAATTAGTCTTTTGAGTGGGATAGGATTGCCATATTATTTTTCATCTGTGATAATTTCCATGGTTTTCTTTATTTTAATACTTAAAGAATTCACTATCAAAAATGAAATGTATAGTATAATGTCATGGCTAATGGACTCTGGATTATTTGTTTTCTGTGGAAACTTGTTGCTGAAGAAAAATATGATGAATAAAATAGTATCCGTTGTCAGAAATCTCACTTTGTTCCCATAGACATAAAAGAAACATCTTTGTGCTTGGCGATGTGGAGAACTCAATTAATTTATCACATCATTCTTTAAGAGTGACATTATTTTGGCCAGGGGTAGCAAACTGAACTTTGAAAATGTACTTTTCAGTGGCTCTATTGGATAGAAAATCTGACAGCCCTTAAAATATAGATTCACTGGCTTTGAAGATAGCTTAACACACACACACACACACACACACACACACACACACACACACACACAAACATCTACAATTTGAATATAAACCTAATTTCTGAAGAGTTTTTAACGTGTGCATGTGCAATGGGATTATCAATATTGGATATGATTCCTGTTTTTCTATTCATAATGTTTAATTATCCTCATACCCTCAAAATATTTCTCACATACCTTTTTGGGAGAATTAGGCATATTTTTAAGATTTTCTAAGGGTATGAATAATAAACAGAAGGTTGTTATGGTTCTGTTATTTAAATAACAGTGTACTATATTAAAATAGAATTAAAAGTTTTTAGCATTGCGTATGACATGAAGGAGCTATTTTCTTAATAATTACTGGATGTTTAGTTTTAGCATTAAGGTATCACTGACCAGTGTCTTGGTGAATTTGTTTTTCATTTCGTGACCATGGGAGCAGGCTACAAAAATCTGAAGAGTCCATGAAAATAAGCTTTATTTCTTGTTATCAAACTTGTGCATGTTTCCTGTAACAGTAGTGCAACAGCGTGTTTTATGCGGAGCTTTATTTTCTGTCGAAGTCGTCAGTCTTCCCCTCTCAAACTGAAGCATTGTTTGGATACCATAATTTCTTACATCAGAAAATGGTTTACAATGTTTTCAGCTCCCTTCTGAAATGTCAATGATAGGCATTACTGTCTGGGCAGAAGTTAAATGGTACCACACTGGAAGAATAGTAGATGAGGGGTATTTATTTTAACTTCGGCTTCCATTTTCTTCTGCATGGATTGTCATTCTGTGTTATTTATGGAGAGAATGATGTCCTGACTGTACCAAATCGTGTGCACTGCCTGGCAGAGATACTAAAACTATCATGAGGACTTTATATGGTGAGTATTTTGTCCAGATATCACAAAAATGTTGTTGGCATTAGTTGAGAGCTTTTTTAAAATTCCAATTCAGGTAACAAATAGCTTAGCATGCTAGTCTATAACCATCCTTGAGGGAAACCAAAAACTTATGGCAAGGTGTGAAATACTGATATAGTATATGATTATATAAAATATTTTACCACTTTCCTTGATGTAATATCTAAAATAGTTTAATATTTACTCTGTAACTGTTCATTTGATTTTGCCCCACAACCAAAGCATCTGATTGTTCAAAATTAAATTGGAATATTTTTATCAGGCTTTAAACTAGCCTTGAACACATCTCCTGTTTTGTCCTTTCTTTTTTCCTTCCTTTTCTTTCTTTCTTTCCTTTGTTCCCTTTTCCTTGAATGACAGAGACAGAAATAACCTCACTTTCTTCAGCTATCAAAGTTGTATTTCCTAAAAAAAAAAAAAAATCAAAATTTGAAGACTCATTTAAGTCCCAAATAAACCAATAGAAATAGGTGGATGATTCTTTTTTATTTTTTGTGATGGAAACTGCTGGTTTGTACTTAATTGCTGTATTCTGCCTTGATATGTATAGTCCTGAAAGTAGCTATTAAAACCAAATTAAAATGATATATTGGTTGTCAGTGGAAGGATGACATTGAAGCTGGCTCAACTCATTGACAAGAAAAGTTTATTACCAGAGTAGAACAGACTAGAGCCCAACTCTAGTATATAAGGTCTCTGACTTAAAATATTTCAATTTAAGAATTTTTGGGTTTAATACATTACAAAATATGCCTATATAACTTTTCTGCTTTTCGAGTTCTTAAGACTACGGAGATTTCTGGGAGTTAAAAAAGAGCCAAACAGGAAAACTAGATGTAAAGGAAAGATTCTGACATGAGAGTTAAGTAGAAGATCCCTTAAAAACAGATATTAGAAGTGTGAAAATGACAATCAGTAAGGACATTTGTAAATATTTAATATTAAAACCAAAAAATTTAGTTCTTGGTCAGTGAAACTAGAAAATCTTCCACTTTCCTCACTCAGAAAATTCTTTTAAGAATTCTAGTAAGATACGCCCCATATAAACATGATCAAAATAAAATGATTATGGTCACGCTCCCTAAAAATATTTCCTTTGAAAAAAGACAATAAACTGAGTAATATGCTAATAGAAACTAGATAAGTAGGAAAACATGATCACAAAAAAGATGAGTGTGCTGCCTATTATAAAATAAACTTTAAATTATAAGCCAAAAGAACCTAAAAATGACAGACATCAAAATGGGGGAATTTGAATATAAGATGGATAAATAGAAACAAAATAGGAAAAAGGATAACAGGGCTAGGGAAAAATTTTTTAAATTTTGGAAATCAAGACTATAGTGAATGTGAGCACAAGAACAATACTGCAATGGAAAAATAGACATAAGTAAGATAAGCATAAATTAAGAGTTAAATATATATTTAGAGAAAATAATGAAAGATGCCAAAATATGCCAATTATATGCACTGGTATAAGGTCCTTGAAGAAGAAAATACATGCAATGGAATAAATCATATTTGAAAGGCAATATTTCAATGAAACATACTAAAATTTTCAAAAACTGAATATACATATACTAGGGAAATTACATTCAGGGTAGGCAATACCAAAATCTATTTTCTTTAATCTGTTGGACCTTAAAGAAAAAAAATAAATAAACATTAAGACAAAAATATCAATCTCTTATAAATTCTATGTTATTTAAGAGAAACCATGTTATATTTAAGCTTGCATTTCCAATTTATTTCACTTAATGTTATGGTCTCAAGGTGCATCTATTTTCCTACAAATGACTCAAGTTTATCCTTCTTTATGGCATAGTAAGCCACTGTGTATAAATACCACATTTCTTTATCCATTATAAATGAAAAGCAAGATAAAAGACTGATGGTTGGACTTAGGAAGGTAGATCTTTTGGAGAAGGGAAGGGCACCAGAAGATGGAGGAAGGGGGAAGGGAACAAGAAAGAGGATGAAAAAATTAATATATTTTATGTACCTATATCAACTCTTCTTGAGGAATGTAATCATTATGCACTGCAAACATATACTAATAAAAATAAAAATTAAAGAGATAAGGTCAGTGTTACATATATTTGTTAGTTCAGATACATATTTAATAAATACATAAAACAATGATATAGACAAAGGTAATAGAATACTAAAAAAGTAGAGATAGAAAGGAGTATGTAGTAAATAGCAGGATAACCTTTAAAAGTATGAGTCTTATACATGAAATTAGATGAGTGAGAAGTAAGGAAGGAGAAAACACTATAATTCTAATTTCCAATAGAAAATAAATATAAAGATTTTTACAGAGATGATTTAAATAATATACTATTTTATATAGAAAAACCCTTTTAAAATGATCATTTATATATTTTCCTCTACTTGGAGGACAGAACTGAATTGAAGAAAATATACCTTCATTTGTGGGAACTTTAAAGTTACTACAAGAAGATACTGCTAGGAAAAAAAAATGTGAATCTTCTGAAGTTTTAAACTATTTGTTTGAAAATAAACATGGTGAAGGGTTATTTTAGAATAGCAATTATATAATATGTTATATATTTAAAACTTTAGTTTATGCTTTCTAAGTATAGATATGATCAGATGAATGCCATTATATTGCTTCAATAATATAAGCAATCTATTGTTACGGTTAGAACAATGCAACCCTAAGTTTGTTGCAATATTCACAATTGCCAAAACATGAAATCAACTCATATACCTTTAAGCAAATGAATAAAATGTATATTTACACAAAGGAATACTATAAAGCCATAAAAAGAATGGATTCCTGTCTTTTGCAAAAGTATGGATGGATCTGGAGAACGTATATGTGAATCTCATGTTCAGACTCACTAAAAAATGAAAAACTCATCTTTGCTGAGTATGAAAGATGTACATAGGGAAAAAGGAAATTCAGAATGTTTAAAAATGAAAAGATGGATAAAAATATATTAGGGAAATATAAATAAGACAAAAACTATAATACTGGTAAACAAGGTTCAATGTGGATCATGGGAAGAAGGAAGAAGGAAGGAAGACAGGAAGGAAGGAAGGGGGAAAGAACACAGAAATGAACTTGTAACTTACTTAATTTTTTTCAATAGTATTACCTCTCTAGGTATTTGTCTCTGTATTTATTAATAGGTTTTTACTTATGATGGTTATTTTCCATGTTTATACTTTTAAGAGTCTGCACATTTCTTTTATTTTGTAACATCTCTCCTCTTATCATACAAAGTTTAAATATCCAAGGTTAATTTCTTTCAGTTTTTTCTCCCTCTGCGCAAACTGTGGTTTAAAAGAACATTTAAGAGAGAAATTTGGACAGTTCGCCTGGCACTGCCTGACAATTACAGTCTCCAACTACACATTCAGTGAGGCTCCTTAATGAACATGCTACCAAACTATCTTTTCATTTTAAAATCTCTGATCGCCCTGCCAGTTGGATGGCTGAAAAA
Source organism: Hystrix cristata (assembly GCA_004026905.1). Lineage (NCBI taxonomy): Eukaryota > Metazoa > Chordata > Mammalia > Rodentia > Hystricidae > Hystrix > Hystrix cristata. Next base: position 5,665 of record PVJO010020167.1, on the reverse strand, counting down.
GCCAATAAAAGCAGTAAAATGCACTCTAACATTTGAAAAGCATACATGTCAACTTTTGTTTCTGTATAATTGAACCTTTGCTTCGGCTGTTTCTAATTGCTAAGGACTTGGGGAACTCAGCTGTCAAGGTCCACCAGCCACTTGCTACAATGGTAATTCAAGCACTCACAAGGCCAAGAGCCTCTACTCGTAGCTTTAACTTAGAAGAAATATTGGCTTCAGAGCCATCCAAAGGTGCAGTTAATCCAACAAGATGAAAATTTTACACAACAAGCTCTTCACGTCTTTTATATGAGAATCCGAGATATAAATAAATTATAGAGCAAAATAAAAGAGAATTGGAAACAGAGAGATAGATCTTTTGCATAAGGGAAGGGGATAGAGTGATGGGGTAAGGGAAAGGAGGAGAGAGGAAGGAGATTAAAAAAAAAAGAAAAGAAATAAGATGTGTCATATACATGTACCAACTCCCCAAAATGAATGTAATCATTACATACTGCAAATGTACACTAATAAAATAAATAAATTCTAAATCTTCCCTTAATACTACACAGTTTTACAAACAACTATTTTGTTTCCCAATTGACATGTTCGGATGTTCAGTCAATTAATTTTTGTACCAAGTTGATAATTTTCCATTTGTAAATAACCAACTCGAATCCAATTAAGAAATGGAGTCAGACAAAGGATACAAAATTATTTTACCAATGATGCAAATATGAGAAACATAGTTTATTGTGAAAACCAAATGGACTTTCTAGCCTCCTCCCAAACTGAATTTCCCCATCAGTTAAAGACAGAGAGTTCTTGAAAACTACAAACTTTCCATATAAAAAAATTGTACTGCTTGTATAATGGGGGGAAAATGAGCAGCCTGGAGGTATTTTGCAGGCAGGCAAAGTACCAATAGAAAGAAAAATATTAGATCAAACATGATTATTAATACCTGCACAACTCATCGATCATGGAACTTATTCTTTCATCAAGAGAGGACAATGAAGAGTGGGCGAGAGGCCAAGAAAACAGGGCAGTGACGGAGAACCTTCGAGACCTTTCAGTAAACAGCCATCTACAGCACGCCCGCCTTAGGTTCACCACCACGGTTGTAGGGAATGTCTGTCTGCACTGAAATAAATTATGAAAAAAGACATCCCTTTGCGACGGTATTGGCAATTCCCTTCTTCCACCATTAATTCTTGCCTTATTTCTTCCTTTTTTAAAGTTTCTCAGATATCACTTTAATCAATATTTTTACCACAGAGTGATGAAGAGAGCAAAAGAGGCTCTATCTCAAAAATATTCCCAGGATGTGTTCCTCCTTGTCCTAAGGTGGAAGTTTGAGCTTCTACCAACAGAAAAAAATGATTTCCTTCCCCAGGAAATTCAGTTCTGGTAATGCCAACAGGATCTGGGCAACAATGAGCTTGAAGAACAGGGCAGACTAGTGAAGAAAGCCAGGTAGATTTTTAAATTTTTTTCATTTATTTATTGTTTTATTGGTACATATTTGCCTACATAATGACCATGTTCATCATGGGGAATTTGTACTTGCACATAATTTATCTTAATTTTCTTTTTTTTTTTTTTCCCATTCCCCTCCACTCTCTTCAGGTCTTTTTCCTTTCACCATTTATAGAAACTTTCTTTGCACTTTTTTCACTTTTTCCTTCCATTCTCTCTTTTTTAATCCCTTTTCCCTTCTTTTGTTTTCCCCTCCTTTCAGCCTTGTTCCCTTTCCTATTTGAATGTGTTCTTCCTACTTCCCAGTATGTATCCTCCATTATCCTCCTTTTTACCCTTTTGGTTTCTCACACAAGAGAAACAATGTGATATTTAAATGTGTATGTCTTACTTATTCCACTTAAAATTACAGTCTTGAGGTGTATCCTCAAAAAATTGAAACTACAGGTTCCATTTTGACTCAGAGTTTCCAATTTGTCCCAGCGGTTCCATTTTGATTCTCCTTCTTGGTATCTTCCTGAAAGCTTTAAAAGTATCTTACCACACATCAAAATAAATAAATAAATAAATAAAAGTATCATACCACAGCATTATATGCACACCCATGTTTATAGCAGCACAATTTGTGATAGCTAAATCTTGGACACAGCCCAGATGTCCATCATTGGGTGAATAGATAAAGAAAATGTGGTTCTCATATACAATGGAGTACTACTCTTCCATAAGGGATAAACTTGAGACATTTTTAGGTAAATGGATGCCCCTTTAGACCACACTTTTAAGTGAAATAAATTGGAGTGCAAATAAGGCCCAAAACTGATGATAGATATCGGGAAATAGAAAAAAAATGTTCAAATGGGAAGGGGAACAAAGGAGAGGGGATGAATACAGGAAGGAAGGGAAAAGGAAAGTAAAGGAGAATAAAAGAAAAAATGGAAACAATGTTTTTGTAAATAAGGAGAGGAAGAATGGTTGAAGGGAGGGGAGGGGAATGGGGAAAGAAAAAGAAGAATCAAGATAATTATGTACAAGTAGAAATTCCCTATGATGAATGTTATCTTTATGTATCTATAAAGTGTACCAATAAAAAAGCAAAGTAAATATAAAAAATTTTTAAAATGGAAGGAGGGCTGAGGATTTAGCTCAGTGGTTAAAGTGCTTGCCTTGCAAGCATCAAGGACCAGAGTTCGATCCCCAGCACCAAAAAAAAAAAAAAAAAAAAGGAAGGAAACTTGCTATTATGACTGTTATTCCTTAGAAGTAATTTTCACTTTTTCCTAGTACCTTTAAAAGTTATTCTAATTCCATTAAGTATTCTGCAGTTTTATAAAAATGCATGTAACTGGATATCTAAATTTATCATAAACAAGATTTATGTTTTCCAAGTCTGAAAATTCATGGCTCCATCAATGCTACTGGCTATCTCTAGTTATTATCTAATTCTATTTCTTTTTACATATTCATGGTTTTATCTAAAATTTGTTTCAGCATATATTGGACATATTTGTTCTATGTCTTTTTAAATTTTATTTCTTTTTTCTTTTCTATCTAGATATTAAACTAGTATTTATTCTATTTTCAAATTTGTTATTTCTATGTTTATTCAATAAACATCATTTTTTAATCCATTGAATTTTAAATTTCCATTATAAGACTTTCCTATATATAGAATTTCTATTTAGTTCTCTTTTTTAAAAAATATGCCTCATTTTTTAAAATGTGAATCTTGCTTTTTACTATTTTTTATCAACTAAATTTTTAACATATTATGGCCTGGTCTTTCGTATATTCCTACCTAGAGTTCTTGAATGCACTAATTAACTAGGTGGTATGTGTTAAAGGTGTACTACCATTTCAAGTGGGCAGATTTTTGCATGTGGATTTATTTTCAACAAGATTTCTTTTCTAGCAGGAGTTCAGGGTCTTCTGAATTACTGAAGTAGATCTTCTGCTAGACTGTCCCATTTCCTATTTCAGAGGTGTCTTTGTTGTATGAAGAAACAGAGACCACCCAGGTCTACTCTCATTGCAGACAGTGGTAGACTTTCAGATTTCGGGCTCAACAGTCACAGGTACTCCGGATGTAGACCGGGTGCCAGTCTTTGAAGTCACAGAGTAGACTTTAAGAAAATCAGCGTGTGTCCCCAGGAGAGGTGTTGGTGGTATCGACCTCACCTCACTCCTGATTTTGTTTGATAGTTCTGTTTAATTTGTTTCTGAAGTCAGAAACTCTTGCTGCACACTTTGGCATAAAATTTCCAGTCAATTGTTTTACTCACAACTAAGAATTCTGGCAGAAACATAATCATTTTATGCTTACTACTCCATGGACAAAGGCATCTAACAGCACTTATTTCATTGTCAAAATAAATTACTTTTTATTAACTTTAGCATCAGAAAAACTTAGAGTTTGGATTAGTGGATGTATTAACAAAAACACAATTCTTTTGTTTGTTAGCAAGAACTTCTCATATTTAAGGATATTTCAAAGAAATTATTCTTTAAGAAGTGATAGAGCATTACAAAAAGACAAAATTAATTGAAAAAAGGATATCATGACATTATTAAAAATGAAACAAAGATCACAGCTTCAAGAATTATATTTAATGTCAGGCTCTATTTGAAATTGAGTTAGATGTGAGAATAGTGCAAATCTACCCTATTAGTATAAAACAATTTTCTTGTAAAGGATATTTACTCACACAATCGGCTGCCCTACCTGTGTGATATTACCATTTTGAAGTACAGAAAATCTTGATGAATATATTCCCAAGCTGAAGGCAGCCTTTCTCTATTAACACAACTCATTATACCCCAAATAAGTAAATACATTCAAATTTTGAAAATTTTTATGTATCATGCTTATAAATGGAGCTGGGAGTGTGTAGCTCAGTGGTAGAGTACTCACCTAGTATGCACAAGGCCCTGGGTTCAATCCCAGAAATCACATAAAAAATAAGGTAAAACTACACTTATACATAGCTTTTGTAACATGAAAAATTAGCACATTATAAAATTGTGTTTTTAATTAGAAGGCATGAAGAAAAAGTTCCCGAGGAAAATATATTATTTCAAAATAATATAGTTGCTTTTCAAGGGTAGTATTATCCTAAATGTCATGATTTTTTTACTCAATTATAATCATACTAATATTCTACAATAAATGTAACATTATTTGAATAATGATTTTTTAAGGTTGGATTTTAAATAAGGTTATATTTTTATATGCACGTTTATATTTTTAGTTTTACGATGTGATTAATTTATAGGCAATCATTGAGATAAAAGCATGATTTTAAAACCCTTCATGGCCTCCCAAAATAGCTTATTTCAGGTTTTTAGGACCTAACATTTTGAATTCATTATAATTCAAAATTCATTATAATTCTATAATTGTAGAATTTGGATATATTTGCTTCATGAGAATCAGATAATACAATTATAAAACAAATGCAGACAGAAAATTCTACATTAAATACTACTAATTGTAGAAATTTTTACAGTAAAGGAAAATTTGTAGGTTATATTACGGTTGAAGAGGAGAAAGCTGAATCTAGAGATATTTATTTTGGTGACTTTCATTTGCCATTTTTTTTTTTCATTTTGATAGCCCAAACTGTTCATATTTAAGGATATTTCAAAGAAACTATTGCAGAAGAAGTGATAAAATATTTTAAAAGACAAAATCAATTTAAAAAGTCTCTCATGACATTATTAAAAAAGAAGCAAAGATCACAGATTCAAAAATTATGTTTAATACCAGGCTCTCTAGTTTAAAAGCTTGCATTGGTTGTGTTAAATAGGTTAACTTGTTTCTAATATATCTAGCCTTTGAAAAAACATAATTTGTAGCTCTTTCACTACTTTTAATTTTTAAAATTAACTCCACATTTCAGCCATCACCTTGTTGGACGGAATGTTAGAGAATTTTTATAAATGCTATAAACATTCATTAGGATGTCCACATGTCAACATCTCCACTAATGTGAATATATTTCAGCAATCTACTGTAAATATGTGATATCCTGTGAGACACCTGAACAAAAACTGAAGTTAAAGAATTTAGATTTTTTTCTCTTTGGTTTTATAAGCAAATTTGGTTCCTCATTTCCCTTGATTTCATGGAAGCATAATAGGCAAGTAGCAAAAGATTTTGCACATCTGTGAAGACGCAGCTGGCCTGTGCTGTCCACCAGCAGTGAAG
>PVJO010020166.1:0-32658 GCA_004026905.1 Hystrix cristata | reverse complement strand
TGGTGTGGTGGTATTAAGAAGCAGTGTGGCCGGGTGTAGCGGCACAGGGCAGGAAGCTGAAGCAGGAGGACAGCCAAGTTCAAGCATAGCCTGGGCAATTCAATGGGCTTAGCAAGACTTTGTCCCAAAATTTTAAAAAGGTTATGGATGCAGCTCAGTGCAAAGGATTTGGGTTCAAAGCCCAGTAGTCCACACGTGCGTGCGCACACACACACACACACGAGCACACAGACACGCGCACGCACAAACACACACACAGAGTGAAACCTTTAATAGGCGAAGCCTAGTGGGAAGTGACTGGGGCATTGGGGGCATTGTCTTTGGGAGTAATTAATACAGTTTTCATGCAACCCCGATGAGTTCTTAAGAGAAAGTTGTTTTTAAAAAAAGAGCAGTGCCAGCCCCTCCCTGTTATTTGGCTTCCTGTCTTACCAGCGTGATGTCTCCCTCTCATACAGGCCCCTGCCATGACACCATCTGCCAAGCGACTCAGCCAAGAAGGGCCTCATCAGAGCCAGTGCCGTACTGTTTGGACTTCCAACATCCAAAATGCTAAGCCAAGTAAGCCTTTATTCTTTATTAAGTCCCCAGCTTCAGTTATTTCGTTACAGCAATGGGATTATAGCAATGGGAAATGGGTTAATGTACCTAGTAGAACAAATACCAATTTGTTATAGTAAACATACTCCTCCTAGTACTAAACTGTTCAGAGAAACTATTACAAGTTTTATTTCTATACAGAGCACTGAATACCATGACATCTTCAACAGTTAAAAAGATTTCTAGAACTTTTTATACTCATTATCAACAGAAGTACAGAATACAGTACACTAAACTACAAACTGAGGAAATTAAATAAAAAGTTAACAATGTGTTTCAAGTACTTAGCTTTCTAGCAAACCAACTGACCAATCTTTCCTTCTTAAATTCTCACTGTTTTGTCTGATTTATTCCTGATAATGACAGATAAAATAATACCCACAATCATTTATTGGTTGTTTCATATGCACAATTTCAACAGATATTTAAAATATGTATAATTACTGCCCATTCTTATGGAAGTATCAGAGATGGGATTTGAACCTGAACAGCCTTACTTCAAAAAGCTTCAGAAAATGCTACATACATTTCTCTCAGTTGATTCTAAACTCCTGACTCATGTTTCCAACTGCACGTTATTAAATGTCTCTTGTACTTTTAAGCTAAAAATGCAGTTATTCTTTGCTCCTTTTTCTTCCTCACCATCTTTTATAATGTTATCACATCAAAACATCCCATAACTATATATTTCCAACTCCTTTCTGACTACATTTGTAAACAGCCAATATTTGATGCTTCTACTCCCTAGTACTTATGAGATAGACAGAAATGCTGAACAAACGTTTGATAACAAAGCTCTCTAGTCAAAGTCCAGAAAACACATATATGTCATTTACTAATGAGTGAATCCCTGAATAAATTATCAGACCTCCAGAGGAGAAAGAGACATTATTGTTAAAAATGTAAAGTGTATCAAGCAAACTGGCCCTTACAGAAGGCATCACACCTTTTCATGAAGATAGCCACGATAATGCCCACAGCAAGACTGTAAGGAAAAAAAACATGAGACAGCTGAGACCCTACTGCTTCCCGGAATACATAGAGTACATTGTTTTGGTCCGAAAATTTTTAAGATATTCAACACTTAATCTATCAGAAGATAAAATAGGTAAAACTATATAAACATGTGTAAGCAAAGACTTTCTAAACAGAACCCCAGTGGTACAAGAAATAATACCAAAAATCAACAAATAGGATCACATTAAATTTAAAAGCTTCTACGTATCAAAGGAAACAAGTAACAGAAAGAAGAAACCACCTACAGAATGAGAAAAAAAATTTGCCAGCTACTCCTCGGACACAGGATTGACATCTAGAATGTACAAAGAATTCAAAACAATTAGACCCCCACCCCTAGGCAACTGAAATGAACAGTTCTAAGAAGAACAGATGGCCAATAAATACATGGAAAATTGTTCAACATCACTGGCCATTAGAAAAATGCAAATTAAAACAACACTGAGATACATCCTTTTAATCCAGAAACAATGGTCATCATCAAGAAATCAAATACGAGCAAGGCTGGGTGGAGGGGATTCTATGTTGTTGTTGGGAATGTAAACTATTTCAATTTCTATGGAAATGAGTATGGAGATTTTCTAAAATTAGAAATTCTATTTGAGCCAGGCCTGGTGGCACACGTCTGTGATCCCAACACTCAGAGGGCTGAGGCAGGAGAATAGCTACAAGTTCAAGGCCAGCCTGGACTACATAGTGAGTTCAAGATTAACCTGGACTGTACAGTGAGACCCTGTCTCAAAAAACTTAAAAAAAAAAAAAAAAAAAAAAAGAAAAAAATTCTATTTGACATTTGACCCAGCTATTCTCCTTCTAGGTATCTTCCCGAAAGAGTTAAAGACATATTACAGCGCAACATGCATATCCATGTTTATAGCAGCACAATTCATATTAGCTGTATCTTGGCAAAGCGCATATGTCCATCAATAGATGAATGGATGAAGAAAATGTGGTATTTACACAATGGAGTACTACTGACATAGGGCATGGCAAAACAGGCTAAGGAAGGAGGTGTGACCTGGTGTTACAAGATCCTGGAACACATGGGCAGAACAGTTCTCAAAGCCCCGCACGTGTACTTCTCGCAAAAACTCAAGCAGGTGTTCAATAGGATGGACCTGAGGTCAGCCTGGGGCGTGGGGTCAACACTGCCTCTCAGGACCCATATGTAAATGTTCTTGCAAGTTTCCTCAAAATTTGGACAGTATAAAAGGACACAGACACCAGGAAGCACTTGCTATCTTGGCTTTCCTCATGGTCGCCCTCCCTGCTTTCTCCAGGGTATTCTTTTATTTTGCTTTTTCCTCTTTAGTTGGCCCAAATTCACTCTGTAGAACCAGTTTCTCCTGAACTCTTCGCTTTCACTTTTTCTGAGTGAAACTTTCAAGTGAAACTTTGCCACTGCTTTCTGTTCCTTTTGTTCAATTCTTTGTTCAAGATGAGAAGAACTTGGAATCCAACTCCAGAGGGACAGACGAGCAACCCAGAATCCAGTAACATTTAATTGGCAAGCCACTTTTAGTATATGTGCTGCCGAAGCAAGGAATGGCGAACCACTTTTAGAAGACGTTACCCAGTAACAATATTGTTTGATATTAAAAACCCTGTAAATGTATTACTTCAATATTAATTAAAAATAAATTAAGAGGGTTGGGGATTTAGCTCAGTGGTTAGAGTGTTGCCTTGCAAGCACATGGCCCCTGAGTTCGATCCCCAGCACCCAAAAAAAAAAAAAAAAAAAATTAAAATGAAAAGAACTGCAGCACAGCAAGACTCTGGTAAAACAGCTGATTCTAAAGAACACTTCTGAGATGAATTTGGACACCCGTGTGACTCCTAGAGGAAGCTATGTGGTACCGTCAATGTGAAGACAGTACTTACTGAAAACAATGTCGTCCAATAAAAGACAGTTTTAGTTTGGGATCCAGCCAAGATAATCATTTTTTTCCAAACAAAGCTGCCAATAAACAATATATTTTGAAATTTTTCCATTGTTGTTTTTTCAGAACAAGAACAAAGAGAGAAAATTTTATTTTTAAAACCAGTTTACTAGTCATGAAAAGTATCAAATAAATGTAAGATCACCCAAACCCACAGCCAGAAAAGGTTAATACTGAATTGTGGAGAAACTAACCGGCGAACTGCATACGTCTCTAATTCTTTTGCTAAATTCAGTAGTAAGCTAATATCTGGAGGGCTGGGTTTGGGTGTATTTTAGTCATCTTTAATACTGATTTTTTTTTCTGATTATGAGTAACTTAATTTTTTAAAAGTCTAGAAATACAAAAATGAAAGAACCCATAATGCCAACACAAAAGTAGTATTAACAACTTAACATACATTTCTCTAGGTCTCTTCCTCTTACCTTTTAAAACAGTTACGCACACCTTTTAAAATACCTTTTAAAACAGTTTTATAACTTCTTTTCCCCTCATTTAGCAATGCATCTTTTTGTTTGTTTTTTGAGACAGTCAGAGTCTCGCTGTGTAGTGCAGGCTAGCTTCAAATCACAGCAATCCTCCTGCTTCAACCTCCTGAATGCTGGGATTATATGCACGTGCCACTATACCCAGCAGCAATATACTTTAAGTATCTTTTTTTATCAGTATAGAAAGCCCTCACTTGTTGTAGCTGCTATGTGCATTCCTACTGTATGGACGACATACCTATGCCTATTAATGAAAATTTCACTGTTTTCAACTTTTCAGTACCTCAGATCAGCTGTAATCACACATGTATCTTTTTTTTCCGTAGGATGAATCTAAAAAGGAAATATTGTGCCAAAGGATGTGAACATTTTAATTTTAATGAATGCTGACCTCTAAAAAGGTCATACCAACATACACACACGAAGAATGTATTAACCTGGAATGTAAATCAGTGGTAGAGCGAATGATTAGCATGTACAAGCCCATGGATTCAATCTCCAGCATTAACAAAAAAATAGTATTAGAGTGTATTTTCTCTTGCACACAAGCAGTGATGTATGCATATCAACATTTATAGCAGCACAATTCACAATAATAGTTAATTCTTGGAAGCAGCCTCTATGTCCAACAACAGATGAATGGATAAATGTGATATTTTTACACAATGGAGTACTACTCTGCCATAAAGAAGGATAAAGCAATCCTTTTACTCTTATTGACTCAAAAAGTTAAAAAAAAAATGCTTCTTTTATTCACTCATGAATGAAGCTGCATAACTTTTATATGCCCACTGTAGTTCAACTTTTTTTTTTTAATAGTTCAATGTTGACTGCACCCCCAAAGGTCTATGCATTACAGGCTTGGTCCCCAGGTGTTGATGGGAGGTTATGAGGAGGTGACAAGGTGAGGAGGTGATGAGGCAAAGGGCGGTTCTTAGGTCACTGGGGGTAAACTCTCAAAGGGGGCTGTGGGACTCTGGTCTCTTCCTGTTTCTCCTTTGCTCCCTGCTACATTGTGGTGCCTCACCACAGGGCCAGGCACAGTTAATCACGGACTGGAACTTGCAAAGCTGTGAGCCAACATAATTTCTTCTCTTTATACACCAATTATCTCAGGTATTTCATTATAACTGACAAAAAGCTGTCTAATATAACGCCTACTGGTCCTTTTATTTCTTCTGTAAATTGCTGAAGATTTTTGAAAGACTACTGCCTTTTTAAATGTGGCATTTATCTTTAGCTCTGTATTGACCTAGCTGTGTAATAGTGGCTAATTAGAATAATCTAGCAAAGCCTGGATGTACCTTTCAAATATGGATTTAATTCTAGTAGAATGTGCTATATTAGAAAAAGTAAGGTTTACCCTCTATTCTCAACTGTGAAAGTAAAACTTGGTTATAAATCCTGTCTACCACTTACTATATTACTCTGAGAAATCACTTAGCCTTTAAGTGATAGTTTTAAATGTCAAATGAAAATAGTGTCTACCTCATGAAACAGTAATGAATATCAAATGTGATATGATAGTTATATATACTATGACTGGCACACAAAAAGTACCCAAATGTTACTTATCTATTCTTTCTTCCAGGAGAAAAAAATAGTTTACTGATTTATCAATAGATACTTACATGCCCAAAGTTCTTATAGAAACTATATTTCTTAGTGATCTCATCCAGTTTCATGGCTTTAAATACCATGTAAACACTAAATTTTATACTTAGTCTCAATCTCTTTCCAGAACTCCAGCCTTATACCTACCTACCTCCTCAAATTCTCCATATGAATAGCTAATACATATCTCAAAACTGACCTATTCAAAACCACACTCCTACACCAGGCATGGTGACACAGGCCTGTAATCCCAGCACTAGGGAGGCTGAGGCAGGAAGACTGCTCTGAGTTCGAGGCCAGTCTTGAACCTAGTGAGTTCAAGACCAACTTGAGCTACATAGTGAGACCCTGACTTAAAAAACAAGCAAGCAAACAAGCAAAAAACAAACAAAAACCCAAAAAAAACAAAATCACACTCCTGATCCACATCTACTGTGTGTGCAGTCTTCTATCTCTCAGATGATGCTAACTCCATTCACCCTTGACTCCTCTCACTTAACACCCTACAATGAACCTGAAATTACCTTGGTTCTATCTGCAAAATACATTTAGAATCTGACTAATCTGAGGTACTTTCACTCCAATTCCCTGTGTAAGCCACCATTACCTCTGGCTACACTATTTGTGAATAACCTCCTCTATTCTCTCCTGCCCTTCCTCACCTTTAAAACCCAAGTCAGATCCTATCACTCTGTCCAAGTCAAGATAAAAGCGAAAGTCTTAATGCTTTTCCTTCTTTACTCCACACCAGCTCGACCATCTTCTAACACGCCAGGCATTCTCCATCTCTAAGACCTCGGCTCCAACTGTTTTCTCTGCTAGAGATCATCTCTCTCCTGATAACTGGGTCAGCTCTTCTCCCAGTTAATGTTCAAATACAGCCATCAACGGGGTCTGTTCTTAGCTCCCTGACCCAATAACAGTCCAACTTCTACATCTTCACTTCTTCTTACCCTATTCTATTTTTTTTTAACAGCACTTGTCATCTTTCAACAAACTATAAATTTACTGCAGTTATCCTAGAGTTATATCATCTGCCTTACCCATTAAAATATAAGGTCAACAAAGGAAGAGACCTTTTATCTGTTCACTAACATATCCTAAGAACTTAAAACAGTAGCTAACAGAACAAGCACTCAAAAAATGTTAATTAACTGAATGAATGAAACTCCATTTATCATTAGCCCAAATTACACTAAGCTAAATCCTTGCAATGATCTAAATTGTTCAAAAACAGATTTAGTATACACTAAATCATTTTTATACATCAAAGGACTTTACTAAATTTTTTCGGTAAAAGCTGCCCTGCTAACTTCTACAAGCTTTGAGAATAAGGAGAAGATTCTTGTCCCATCTTTGTCAAGGAGATTCTTCCTCAGCAATAGCTGATATATCGCAGAGTCTATGAACCAGAAAGCTCACTTACCACTTATGGAATTTAAAAGGGCCTAGAACAGTCCTGTAGCTTGGTGGCAGGGCACACACTTAGCATGCCCGGGCTTCATCCCCAGCACCAAAAAATAAAGATAAAAGTCTCCTTTCCATTTTTGTCTTTCACTCCTGATTTTTTCAATTTAATCAATTTTAATCAGATTCAGGATAGATTAGGTTTACAAATAAGAAAAGTTAAAACAAATGATACATAAAATCCTTTCCAGCTTTATCCAGCGCTATGGCATTCTATTTGAAATTTCTGAAAGCCTAAAATATGTATGTCAGAAATGTAGATCAACAATGAAAAAACTTTTAATTAATAACACTACTTTTTTGAGTTTTTTGTTTTTGATTTTTTTGTTTTGGTTTGGGTTTGGATTGTTTGTTTGTTTGCGGCAGTACTGGAGGTTGAACACAGGGTCTTCATACTGAGCTACGTCCCTAGCCTTTATTTTTTTACTCTGAGACAAGGTCTCACTCAGTCACTACATTGCCCGAGCTGGGCTACAGGTTTTTTGGGGGTTTGTTTGTTTAAAGTACCAAACTTGAACCAGACTACAGAAGATTCTGTATACTCCTTAATATATGTATATATCCTCTGATGTACATAATATATTAAGACATAATTGGGTATGATAATTTGAATTAGTAAAATTAAAGGGGCCGGGGTATAACTCAGTGGTGGCACGCGCAAGGGCCTAGCCACAACATAGGGTGGGGTGAAGGGGGCTATAAACAATCTAAATATCCATCATAAAAAAAATCTACAAGTATACAACTGAATATTATGCAGCCACGAAACAGAGTAAGAGTTCCACATGCGAATGTGGAACAAAATATAAGATAAGCAACTAAGTGGGAAAATCCGAAGTATATTACGCTTCTTTCCATATGTACAGTAACACATATGTACATATGTGCCAGTATGTGTTACAGACAGGGAAATTTAAATACATGGATAATCATGTAGGTAAAGAACATTTTTGGATACAAATATTTTGGATAAAAAATAAACTAGAAAGAATGACTATTACTGGGAGAGATGGCTCAGGAAGCTTAGAATGGAATGAGACCATTTTAATCTGTATCTTTTGTGCTACTTAAAATTTTTAAACTATGCATGTGTTACTTTTTTTCATTTCAAATATAAGATGCTGTTTTTCTTATATTTGAAATCTCTGGATTTATCTAAAACTTTGGATTTTTTTCCACCTTAACAATATAATCAAACGTTAGCTTTAGAAAAACAAGGACAATACTTTTATTTTTTAAAGAAAAAGACTACCAAAAGAGACATCCAAAGAGGAAGATTTTTTTCTAAAGAGAACAATTATTACATGCCAATTAACCAGTCAAAAGCATTGAGATTGGCATGCCCTCACCTGGAACTAATCTGCTGAGTGGTCAATGTTTTATTTAAAAATTACTGAGAGGAAGGGAGAAATTTTTAGGATTAAACATGAAATGATTTGTTTTCTGGAACACAAACACCTTTAAAACACAGTACTTTAGAACTGAAGGGATTTGAAGCAATACTCCATACTTACTCTCTTGTTTTAAAGGTAAAGAAATATATTTTCACATGAAACAAATGACTAGCCTAAGGCATAAAGTTACTTTGTAAAAGAGCACTAAAATAAAACCTCAGAACCCCCAGTTCAGTACTAATTCCTAAATACTGTAAAGAAAAACAAATACTAGCTATATTCATTTGTTAACACATCTTAAGAAAACAGCTCATAAAACAAGTATTTTATCATGTTCCATTCTGGCTCACTAAACTACTTTATAAACAGGACATTAAGTCAATGTGAGAAATGCTGATACAAAACTTCTGTGCCATGACTGAATTGTGTTTCCCTCAAATTCCTATGTGAAGCTTTAGCCCCCAATGTAACTACATTTGGAGATAGGATCTTCAGGGGGTAATGAAAGTTAAATAAGGTCATAAGAGTAGAGCGCACTTAAAAGAAAAAAAAAAAAAGACACATCAGCACTTTCTCTCTCTGTACCTCAAAGAGCAAAGACCATGCTGAAGACACGTGTGGGTCTGAAAGCAGGAAAGCGCCTCACTAACCAGTACCCTGATGTGAGACTCCAGCCTCCGGAACATTGAGAAAATAAATTTCTGTCATTTAAGCCACCCAGTCTATGCTATTTTACTGCAGTCCAGATTAATAATAACAATTTTATATATACACATATATATGTTACATGGTGTAGACCGGTAAGTACAATTATACATATCAGGCATACACTTCTACCATATATGTATAGAAATGGTGTAAAGATGTGTATATGTGCACATACTCACACATACAAACACTGTTAGGAGTGATTACCCCACGCAATAAGTGGAGGAGACTGGTTTGACTTTGTGCAGTTCTGTTCCGGTGGAAACCCCCTCCAAGGTATGTTTTATATCATTTAAGGACTAAAAAAATGCCAGAGTTGTGACTCAGTGGCAGACCTAGGCAGAGGTAGAGAGAATCTAAACTAAAAGAATGAAAACCAACCCTCAAATAACTAGATAAACATATTTAAATATCAATAAATGCTCCCAAAATCATAGCACAAATTTTTAAAACACCATTTTTAGATACTATAGGTGTTCATAACTCTTGTACACAAAAACACATAAGCCTACAGAAAAGTGTGTTTTTAAAATGCTGCTGCAAAATTAGGATGAATATAAATTTCCAAGTGAAGAAGAAAAAACAGCAATAAAAACAAACTCATGATACACACACCATGACTAAATCTTAAGGGAATTATGCTAAGTGAAAAAAATGAATTCCAAAGAATTATATACTACGTAATTCCATTTATAGAACATTCTTAAAGTGATAAAATTATAGAAATGCAGAACAAATTAGTGGTTGCCAGAGGTTAGGAGGGAACACACATATAAAATGGCAATTTGAGGGTGACTATAAAATGGCAATTTCTGTCTTGACTATATTAGTGAAGACATAAATTTAGACATGATAAATTCCATAAAACTAAACACATACATCCACATATGCACAGAAGTGCTAATTAAGTTGAGGGAAATGTGAATAAGATGTGCAGGCTGTAACAATTAATGCTGATTGTTGCCACTGAGGAATACTGGGTGAAGGATACGTGCAATCTCTGGATCATTTCTTACAAGTACATGTGACTCTACAATTACTTCAAAATAGAAAGTTAATTTTTAAATGAGAGAAAGACTAGAAACCTCCCGTCCACCAAAATAAGACAGGTGGGTGGGGTGTCTATGAAAGAGTGTTTTGATTTGTTTGGGGCTATAATTTATCTTCCCACAGAGTCATTTCAAATGTATTTTCAAGAACAAAAGTGTTTTACTTATTAACTGTTCTTACCAAGACTTACATTAGAACATCCCTCTTTGAGTTTTCCTCATAAAACTTACTAAGACATTATCTTATACATACTTATTTCCCACAAGAATGTAAACTTCATTAGGGCCAATTTGTTTTCTTTTTTTTTTTAATGATACATTCCTATCAGGAGTTTGCCACCCTGCAAGCATGACATTAAATCTATGAAATGAAATGTATTATAAGTCTTTGATATGTACTTTATTAGGCAATTAAAATGTTTACATCTAGACCATATCCTAATGGCAGATTTCAGCCCTCACTTATGGATTTGTAAGATGAGAAGTGTAGTCTTGACTTAGGTAAAAACAGCTATGCTACATAATTATTAAAATGAGAAAAACTGAAGCTTAAAGATTAAAAATTTGCCCAAGGTCCCAAAGCATGTAAGGAGCCAGGATTCCATCTCAGATATGTCTTATTCTAAAGCCTCCACTACTAACTAAATTAGTAAAACTGAAAAAGAAATGTCTTTGGTAAAATAAATCTACTGGGTTTCAGTAAAGTATATAATATAAATATTGACATAATAAATAATTTAGATGCTAAAAATTGAGCATTTTGAAGATTATACCTATTTGAAAATGTAAATACTTGAACACAAATCAAACTTAAACCTTAACAGATCTCAGGTCCAAAAGAAATTTTTAAAATGTCAAAAACTTAAAGAGTAAGTGCCTTGTTTGTTTGAATAAAACTATTCCCAGCACTCAGGAGGTACAAGCAGAGGATTGCCACCAAGCGGAGGGCAGTCGGAGCTACCCAGTGAGTTCAAACTCAGCCTGGATTACATAGCAAAACATTGTTTCAAAAACCCAAAATAAACAATTTCTCATAAGTAACAATCTTGAATGGAGCATGGTTACTACCCTACTGCCAGGAAGAGCTAAAGAAAGAAAATGTAACATACTATAATACAAAAAAGTAAATAAATAAAAAAGCAAGCAACACATCAAAGCATAGTTCCCATACAAAGTTGAAACATATGGAAACACTAACAAAACAATTCTATAAATGTGAAATACTAAGGCAAGGGTCAAAGCTCAAATGCCCAATATAAAAGTCACCCAGTTAGGGCTCATGGCAAAACGGTGAGTCTCGCCCCACAGACACCCTCACTCCAAGTAACAGGTGCCCTTCAAAGAAAACCAGAAACTGGTATTTCTCTACTAAATCTTTAAATTTTTGTTTTTGTTGTTGCTATCAATTAACTTGGTTAAAAACAACACCTACAAAACCACAGTATTACACCATAAATTCTGGCCACCAGAATGATTGCAACTATAAAATGCATAAGGCAGGCACTCTAAACACTGAGCTAAATCCCCAGCCCCATAAGGCGACGTTTAGAAGAGAATGTGGAGCAACTGAAACTCTCATTAACTTCTGGAGTGGGTGTAAATGTGCTACAGTCATTTGGGAAAGCATAAACTAAACTTTATTCTGCACAGACAGATAGGCAGACAAACAAACATCCTATTATGGCCCAGAAATTCCAATCCTAGGTAATCCAAGAGATATGTATAGACTCACTCACCAAAATAATGTAGGAGAATTCTTAATGGACAAAAAACAAAACAACCCAAATGCCCACCAACAATAAAATGAGAAAATAAAATGTGGTATAGTCATACACTGCACATTATTCAGAAATGATATTAAAGGCACTTCCTACACAACAGTATGAATATATCTCATGAATACAGCTGAAACAAAGATCACCTCAGAGTATATACTATAAGGGTTGGGGATTTAGTCCAGTGGTTAGAGTGCTTGCCTAGCTCTGAGTTCGATCCCCAGCACAAAAAAAAAAAAAAAAAAAAAAAAAAAAAAAAAAAAAAAAAAAAAAAAAAAAAACCTACACACTATATTATCCCATTGCCACAAAGGTCCAAAAAAAAAAAAAAATACAAAACTAGTCTGTAATGCTAGAAATAACTAAGTTACCTTGGGGAAAAGGTAGTGAGTGGGAGGGGAAAGGGCTGGTCTTTGGGGGTATTAATAATGTTCTAGCTCTTAATCTGAGTGCTGATTATATGGTATGTGTTCTCTTGTAAAATCCCAAAGAGCTTCTGACTTGGATGCTCTTCCCTAGGTATGGGTTATGGTTTACTATAACCCCTAAAGTTCGTGTGTTAGAAATGTAATTCACAATGAAACAGTGTTGAAAGGTATAAGGCACAGTAAGAGGTGAGGCCATAGGGCTTTGTGCGCATGAACAGATTAATGCCACTATCACAGGAGTTTACCGCCAGAGTGGTCTTGTTATAAAAGCCTGTCTTGTTCCTTACCCTTGCACTTCTGCCATGATACGACACACCACAAAGACCTTCACCACATGCTGGCACCAAGACTTCCCAGCCTCCCCAAAACAGTGAGAAAATAAAGCCCTTTATAAATGACTGAGTCTGTGGTATTTTGTTGCAACAATACAAAGCATACTAAGAAAATTGGTACCAAGAAGTGGGTACCTGAAAATGTAGAAGCAGCATTGGAACTAACTGGTAGAGGCTGAAACAGTTTTGAAGTGCACCCTGGAAAAAGCCTGTGTTACTGTGAACAGGCATTAAGGGGAATTCTGAAAAGAAAACAGTGTTTGGAAAGTTTGAGACTTGCTAGAGATTAAGTTGTCAGGATCAGAATGTTCATTGAAATATGGGCAGTAAAGGCAATTCTGGTGAGGTCTTGGATGGAAATGAGGAACGTGGTATTGGAAACTACAGTGGAGGCCGTTCTGTTGTTACAAAGGCACAAAGAAGTTAGCTGAATTGTGTCCATGACTGAGGACTTTATGGGAGGTGAAACTTAAGAACAATAAACTAGGCTATATTATGCAAGAAATTTCTAAACAAAATACTATAGGAGCATGACTACTTTTAGCTGTATACAGTAAGATTTGAGAGGAAAAAAACTTAAATACAGAATTTGTAATTAAAAGAGAAGCAGGATGGAATGATAAAGAAAATTCACAGTCTGACCTTATAAAAAAATGAAAAGACTAGAGTGCAAAGGGAAGAATGTGGCCAAGCTACTCTTTGTTAAGATTAGTACATGCAGAAGAACAGAAGACAAAACAATAAAAATGACCCTGAAGGCATTTCAGAGATCTTTCAGACTGCCTCTCCCAGGGGCACCCTCCACAAACTTGCATCCCTGAATCACTCTGCTCCCCACTCTCAACAGCTATGGCTTAGCAGGCCCAGATACAGTTCTAGCCACCATTCCAGAGGGTAGAGGGTGTATATTTTGGCGGTGTCCACGTATTCTAGGCACACAGTGCAAGAGTCATGGGGCCACGGTGGTCTCTATATAGAAAGAGGCCCCAACAGCCTGAAGGCCCAGACTGGGACCAGTTGGCAGAGCAGAGCCACCACAGAAAGCCATCACCAGAACAACACCTAGAGGAACAGTCCTGCACACTGTAGAACTACAGGGCCAGTGTGCAACTTGAGCCTTGGAAAGCAAGTGAGAGCTGTTGGATACACTGAACCCAGCAAAGCCACAGGGAGACAGGTCTGCATGAGGGACACAGAGATTATTCTCCAGCTTTAAAACGTAACATGTTCATGATGGGGTGTGAATTGTGTTTCTTGCTGCTGGGCAGCTCTGATTTGAATTCCATCATCTAACCACTGGTAGTTCAAGCCACCGGATGGGCCAGACGTGAGTGTATCACTGCTGGTTCAAGCCGGCAAGAACATGTCAATATGTTTTTCTCTGTTGGACTGGGGATTTACTTAGGACCACTTACCCTTTTCTTCTTGCCTATTTCTCCCTTTTGGAATGAGAGTGTCTAGCCCATGCCTGTATTTTGGAACCACATTACTTGCTAACTTCACCTGTTCAAAGCCGCAGAGGAATTTCCCTCAGAATAAACCATGCCTTGAATTTTACCAATACTCAAGGTATGATTTAGATCAGGCTCTAGACTTTGGAGTTGATGCTGGACTAGATTAAGACTTTGGGGGCTAAATATACTTATACCTTTGCAATAAATACACTTTGCATTGTGAAAAGGACACTGAATTTGGGAGGCCAAATTATTGCTAAGGTTTTAATGTGTCCCCTAAAGTTCACGTGTTGGAAACAATCTCCAGCGCAAGAACCTAGTAGGAAGGAGGACCTAATAAGAGGTGATTAGGTCATGAGGGTTGTGCTCCCATGAATGGATTAAGGTTGTTATTGGGGGGAATGGGTTAGAAAAGCAAGTTGAGGCACCCTCTTGCTGTCTTGCCTCTTCTGTCATAGGATGACACAGCACAAACGCCCTCGCCAGATGCTACCACCTTCACGTTAGAATTCTCAGCCTCCAAAACAATGAGAAATAAATTTCTTCTCTTTATAAATTACCCAGTTTATAGTATTGTGTTATAACACAAAGTGGACTGAAACCCTATTTTATACAGGTACTTCAGCTAAAAAGTCTACAGACATACACACATGCACAAACAAGATACCAGGGAGGCCAAACAAAATATTTCTGCAGGCACACCCACTTTATTAGAGCAGATCAGATTATGACCTCTCAGCTGAATACTATACATTCTTACACTTAAAGAAGCAAAACTGTCTTAGCGATGCTACAAGATCAGATCAGAATGAATAGAATTTATTCTAACAGCAATACTTCTTAGAATGTGTGGTCTATTTGAACTGCCTCATACACTTAATTAGTAGATGAACCTTATCTCAAAAGTACAATAGAACACAATAAAAGAAATTCCACTAAAAATTAAAACAATCCACCCCAATTCCCTGGTTCCTAAGCAAATTTGCTACTCACTGATATGCAGCAAATTTATCTCATCCAGGAATTGGCAACCTAAATACTACTGATACACCAAGAAGCCTACACAGAAAAGAGCATCAACCAATCAAGTTAAAACAACCACCAGACTCCCAATACATAAATCAGCTATTTAATCAGATAACTGTCAAATGACTATTAATTTTAAAATGCTATTTTAAAACTGCCTATCCCCTCAAGATTCTACATCTCACTTATTTCTCTAAGGTATGAAGAAGTTCCAACTATTACTAATATTTTTCCTCCACCTAATGTGCTTTATTTCACAATCCATCTTCACCTGTTTATCTATCTTATCTTTCATGTTCCAATTCTACTCTTATTTGTGCGGTAATAAGAAAACCCTAGAAAGATCACCTATTAAACCCAAGACTAGGATTTTAAAATGTGTCTGTCTATGGGTAGATACTGTGGAGTTTCAATGATTACTATATGAACACTACGGTTAAATTAATTTGAGCCACAACTCAGTCTTCCAGAAAAAAAGCGGTAAAACTCCACCAATAAAGTAACCATTTTCTTGTAAAACATCTGAAATTACAAATTTTCTTAGCGTATCCGTCTCACCAAATACATTAAAGTCAAGCCCATAATACCAAAAAACACATATAAACATAAATCTCTAAAATATGCATATTAAATAATCTTCACAAATAAGTACTAAAACATCATACCAAGTTCATTTACAATTTTTTTAAAGACAAAAATGTTTTGAGGTCCAACTTAAACTGCCTGTCCAACTATTTCAAAATCTAAAAACTTCAGAATCCAAGAAAATGGGACTCCCATTTGTTTAGAAATGATCCATATACTCAGCGCGGGGAGAGAAATCTGGCAACCACTCTACTCTTTGAAGGGCAACATTCCATAAAATACTGATTACATTTACACTTGTAATAGTAAACGCCACTCACTACCAACTACAAAGTTGCACGTCAAGAAACAGTAGCAAGGGAATGTAATTCAATGGTAGAGCGCTTCTAGCATGCAGGAGGCCCTGAGTTCAATTCCTGGCAGAGAAAGTAACAACAAATGAAAGGTAAAAACGATAAACCAGCCCTATATACCCTCACCTAAGCGCTCAGTCGCACACAAACCTACGCGGCACAAGAAACGCTTTCAAGACACAACATTACGAGTTTGCTTGATACCAAATTGTGTGGCAGGATCGCTACTGACATTCAGCTAACTTACCCTAGCTTTCAGGAAAACTATGCTGAAATGCCAGTCTTGTGAAATCCTACTCTTAAACTCTCGATTAAACGTGCGAATACTAGAAAAGCTGCGGTCCGCTCCTTCCTAATCCTTAGAAAGCATTTCCTGCCTGGAAAACCTTTCTCCTGTAAGTCTTCTACAAACTTTTTCCGTTCTTCCCACCCACTCCAAACAAGTTTTAAGCCCGCCCCTCACCTCCCGCCCCCTACCCACACGCACACCCACCAGGGAACCTCAACACTGCAAACTCCACTGCACCCGGGCACGCAGGACACATGTGCCTGCAAACCCGGCCCCTTTCCACACCCCCCGGAAACGACACCCCTTTCTCACACTCCGCACGCCACCTCCCAGCCCCCTCCCCCGCCCCCAATCCCCACACCCCAGTCCGTCCACCCACCCACGTTCCCGGGAGCCGAGGCTCCCTGCTCCGGGGCTCGCCGATGGCAGCGGGAGGGGAAGCAGGAAGAAGGAAGGTGGGCTCAAGCCCGGCCTAGGCCTCTCGGGCCGCCCGGGGAGGTGAGGGGGGGCGCGAGCGGGGCTCGGCTCCCGAAGGTGGCTTCGTCCAGCCGGGGCCTTCCCCGCGCCGCCGCCCAGAGGCCGAGGGCCGGCCCGCCCAGCCACACTCACTTGCCAGTCGCGGCCCGTCGAGTCCTCCGCCGCTGCCCCCGCCGCCGGCTGCAGCTCCGGCGCCCGGGCCCCCCAGATCTGACTTCTTGGGCCCCGGGGGCGGCCCGGCCCCCCCGGCCGGCACGGCTGCGGGCGGAAAGCCGGCCCCCGGCGCGCCGGCCAGGGCCAGAGGGACGCTGTTGCTATGGAGGCCGAGGCCCGGGGCGGCCCCGGCAGCCGGGTCCTCATGCAGGAACTGACACTCCTCCCCGTAGAAGCACGTCTTGTCCTTGGCGTAGTAGCGGCAGAACTTCAGCTTCACTCCCGCCGCCGCCCCGCCGGAGACACCCCCGACCCCCGGCGGGGCCACCGCCGCCACCGCCGCCGCCAGCGAGGAGGAGGAAGGGGGGGCGGCGGCCGAGGGGGGCGGGAGGCCGCCGCCGCTGTTCATGGCAACGCCGCAGCTCCGTCTTCGGCCGCCACCATAGACGGGGGAGGGGAGGAGGACGCCGCCGGGGCCAGATAAAAGCCTGGGCGGGTGGGTCCGTCCCGCTGCGGGAGCCGGAGCCGCCCGGGGAGGGGGAGGGGAGGGCGGGGGGAGTTGGGATTCTCTCTCCCTCACTCACTCGCTCGTTCTCTTTTCTTAAAGGGGCCGCGCGGGACGACGGGGTGGGCGCGCGGGCCCGGACGGGGACTTCGAGAGCGCGGGCTAGGGAAGCGGGAGCGGCGGCGAACGGCTAGAGAGGGCCGTGGGGGCGGTTTATTTTTAAATTCTGCCTCCACTGGCTCTCTCGCGCTCTGGTTCCTCCGAGTTGTTTATTCCATTTTCCTCTTCCTGAGACGGCAGTCGCCGATGCGCCTGCGCGCCGCGGCGCGGGGCCTTGTGGGTAGCGGGAGCGCTAGTGGAAGCCTGGCCGGGCGCCGGGCCCCCGGGGGCATCCGCGCGCAGGCGGCCGTGCGACGGGCGCTTCTCGGTGGAGTTCCCCGGCGCCGAGCGGCGCTGAAGTTCTCACGAGACCGGATGCCTTCCTGTTTCGTGTTGTCTCCTACGATCTAGCCAGCTGTCGTTCTGTAATTGAAGACAAAACTGACAGTAACCGGCCATTTGGAGGGGCCTCACCTGGGAAGCGGCCCGAGCCCTTGCTCTCTGAAGAGTGGTTTAATTTTGTTTGCCACATTTCCTCTGTCGCTTCCCTTTTTCATCCTCCTGACCCCCCCCGCCCTCATTTTCCTCCTCCTTGTAGATGATGAGAACTCCAGGACTGACTACCTTAGCGTCTGGGCTCTTTGTCAAAAAACTGGGCCGGGAAAATGTTGATTTCGACAAACCTCCTGCTCAGGGCTGCACCTGCTTTCTCTGTTATTTATGTTACTAAAGGTCCTCAGTAAATTCTTATGAAAAATAAGCTGCCACCTGGGACAATACTGCTTGGACAACACGGGAAAGTTTCATTTGTAAGTGTACTAGATTGTTTTTCTCCGAACAGCCTAAGTCATGATTTGAAATTAACCTTTAAAAGAGAAATTTTTCCGTCACCGACCTCTGATGTTTTGCTCTACTATATTTAATTTTTTAAAAGATTTTAAGGAATTTTAATGGCAATGAAGGGAAATTTTAACATTTTAGCTTTTCTCTTAAAGATTTTCACAAAAGGCAAATGGGAGGTGGTATTGACCGTATTGAACGAATTCTAGCAAACAGTCACAGAAGAATGGATATAAACAAAACCGCCATGCAGCAGAAGGGGAAAGGTGGATCCTATGTAGATCGCAAACTGGTAAGCCTGGTGATGTTCCTAAGCTAAATTCAAGAATAATGACATTGTATCATACTGGTCTGTTTAAAAGCATTTTCACTTAATTATTCAACCAGTATTTACTAAGGCCTAGTATATGTATGAGGAATTGTACTAGGAACTAGAGAAACGAAAGTGAACAAGATGCAATCTTGCCTGCTTTCTAAACGGCTCGTTTATCCTCTGGTGTGGGAGGTATACGGTACATTGGCGATTGTGAACCAATGTCTTCAATACTAACCGCATCACGTTGGCAATTAGAGGATATTAAAAATGTTAGACTTCCTGAAGGGATTTAACAGCTTAGTAGCAGTGATTGGAAAGGTCATTGAATTCAGACAGATCTGGGTTTGAAACGTAGTGCCTACACTCTGTGGGTTACCCTAGGTAACACGCTTCTCGGTGCCTCATCTGATCAACTAATAATGTAAATAAAACGTCCAGTACTTAGCAAGAATGAAATAGGCTGTAGCTACTGCTGTTTATTGATAGGATTCCTGCAAGTAGTGTATAGGGGAAGAACATTCTAGACAAAGCAAACAGCTTATACCAAAGACCTTGAGGTGGGTGGAAAAGGGCTTACCTTGGTTGTTAGGGAAAATAGAGAACTGAGCAGAGTCCACAGAAGTCCTAATAAGGGCAAGGATTGGGTTTTTTTGCTTGAGGACAATCAAGTTATTTACAGGGATTTAAAAAGTCAAGTAATGACATTCAGATTTCCCTTTAGGAAAACATTTTCACCTCTGTAAGAAACCCTATTTAAGACAAGAAGACGAGTCATCACATTTTATACTTGAACAAAGTAAGGCATGGAGTTTCACAAAGTTTCCAGTTTGTAAGTTGCAAGGCCAGGACTTAAACTCAGGGTTCCTGATGACAAAACCTGTGTTGTTTCTGTTACCCATTCCACCACTGTTAAAAGAACTTGTATGTCCATAAGGAAGGTAGTGTTTATGGTGAGACACCAATTCAACAAATGGGTAGATTAAGCTTACCAATCCTTAATGGACAGTCTACTCTGTGCTGTTCCAAGCAAGTTCTGTGCGAGGCTGTGGTACACAAAATGTTTCAGATAAGGTGACGAGTGTTACTGGAGGATCATGAGGAAAGTGCCAAAGGTAAATCATCCCTCAGTACCACATTTAACAAAGTTTCATGTTAAATTCTTGTGGACAGGTTAGAGAAAGGTAGACTAAGACTAGAGTTAGGTATCATTAATATTCTGATTAATCAAAATGTTGACAAAACTGGCTTTGGAATTCCTTGAACAATACCCAGAAAGATTAATAAATTGATACCTGTGAAAATTTTTGATCTCCTTTGGACTCTGTCTTTAGCTTTTATGTGAAGATTTTATCTGCTGCTTGGGAAAACAAATACTGTACATAGTGTTCTTAGCCCACTGTAGTATGTTGCAAAACCAGTGGAGACAGATAAAGCAGTAATTGACAGATTGTATTGGTTGTTCTCCATCAGCTGGAAAAATATACAGTACTAAGAAAATTACACAATATGGATAAATGTTAAGTCAGTCTGAATTAAACTAGGGGAAGCAAGCAGACATTTTGATAATATCACCAATGTTGCATTTCCTCAGTGCCAGAAAACCAATTGGCTGTATACTTTTCAAAGCCTTTAAAGTAGGCATTGCATTAGAACTGTTACTATTCTACTTGGCACTAAATCCTAAGAAACCATATAATAAATTTTATATTCTAGTACTCAGTACAGTATTACTTATGAAGCCCAAAAAGGAAAAATTTGCAAATTATCTAAATTCTAAAAACTAGCGAAATAATGAAATAGATTATCCACTTGGAATATTATGCAGCTATTTAAAATGATAGCCATAAAACTTAACAACAGTATTTCTGGCATCTTATAAATGTGTAACATGATCCAGAGTTGTGTGTTACATTACTGTAATGATGTTAAGAAAAAAAATAGAAATGGCCAGGCATGATGGTGCACACCTGTAATCTCAGCACTTGGGAGCCTGAATCAGGAGGTTCACCACGAGTTAGAGGCCAGCCTGGGCCACATAGTGAATTCAAGGCCAGCCTGAGCTATATAGCAAGACCCTATCTCAAACCTCCCCCTCAAAAAAATGGAAATAAAGATTAACTGTCCTAAAACATTAACAGTAATTTTAGTAAGGTAATAAGATGACAAAGTTTTTTTCTCTATTTCCCAACTTTGTTTCATGAACATATATTACTCCTGTAAAAGAAAAATAAGATTAAAATTTAATCTTAGCCATTTAATTCTGAGAAGTGGGTACGTAGTGTTTATTAAATTATACTCTAGTTTCTGTTTTGTTTTTAAATAAATTACTTGAACTGTGCACTTGTTGACCATTTCTCCACATTCTCACTAGCCTAGTGTTTCTCAAATTATATTTAATGAACAACTGATTCCACAGAATATTAATGCATATTATACAAAAGAAACATCCTAGAATTGGGAAAGTTCATGAAACTCAGTTAAACAGCTTTATTTACCACAAGTCTTTTTCAGAACCTTTCATGTATTGATATGTGACTCTGAAAGTGGGAGACAATATGCATCAAACTTTTTGACCATGGACTACTTTATTTTCTCTAATCGTCTTGTGGAATAGTGTTGCTAGAACATACTTTGAGAAGCACTGTCCTAGTCACCTGCCTTCTTATTTTCCATAAATAACCTGTTTTAAAAGTTGTCTACATTCTTCAATCCCCTATCCAAACCCTCCTTCTCTTTTGTATATCTATCTGTAAAAAGAAAATAGATGTAGGACTAGCCCTTTAACTCATGCTCTGATCTGCATCCTCTGAATCTAGCTATTCTCTACCCAGTATTTCTCTATCCTGATTCTAAGTAGATAAATATGTCAAGTCTCACATTTAAATAATTTTTAATATATCCATTTCAACTGTGAAATTTTGTAATGAAGACAAAATCCAAGAAACTGAAACAGTGCTTAAAAGATAAAGTGACTTGAAAGGACAGTTCAGCAATATGTTTAAAAATTTTAAATGTACACACTTCTATGGCCCAGGAATGCCA
This sequence comes from Hystrix cristata, assembly GCA_004026905.1. NCBI lineage: Eukaryota > Metazoa > Chordata > Mammalia > Rodentia > Hystricidae > Hystrix > Hystrix cristata. The sequence goes on along the minus strand of PVJO010020166.1, from coordinate 10,707 downwards.
CATGTGGTATCTACCCTAGAAAAAAACACTTCTTTTGAGAGGTAGGAATGGGAGTTCTGGGGATTGAACCCAGGGCCTTGCACATGTTGAGCACAAGTTGTGTCACTGAGCTTCTGTGCACCCAGCCCCAGAAAAACATTTGTATTCGAGATGGGAAGCATAACAGTGTTCATTTGCGGAATTGGTGATAATAGTAAAATTGGGAATAACCCAAAAGTTTGTAGATTGGTGGTTCTATACTGCCATTCTTTTAAGAGCTATCGAGTACAAAGGGCAAGATGCAACAATTATGTGGAATATGTCACCCTTTGTGTAAAAAAATTAATTAAAACATTTCCTGTAAGGATCTATATACACAGAAGGATAAACATTGAATCGCTAATAGGATGGGGATTGAGCGTAGTGATCAAAAGGGACTTTAACTGTATCTGTAATGTTTCAGATTGTACCCAAGTGTATCCTGCTCTGCCTCTCTATTTTTTTAAATAAAGAAAACTTGCCATTGACTTCCTTCTTTTGCCCTAACTTCTTCCTTCTTGTCACAGGTGGAAACTACATGTGGATAAAGTTAGAGATGACTGTTTTTTATTTCCAGAAATTCAATTTGCTATATATCATGTTCATGAAGTATGTCAGTTTATGCTCTGAGCACTGCTATGTGTATGCATATATATGTATGTATATGTATGTATTTTTTTTTCAATTGATATAGGCCCTGCGTTACCTTGGCTGCTCTCAAACTTGCAATCCTCCTGCCTCTGCCTCCCAGGTATGCATTACTATAAACCCAAAGCACTAAGTGTGAAAAAGGGAAATATTACGTAAAGTATACTCCATGACATTAGTTTATTTATTTATTTAGTGGTACTGGGAATTGAACCCTGGGCCTCACACATGCCAGGCAAGTGCTCTGCCACTGAATTGTAATCTCCTGCCCTTTCTTACTTTGAGACTGGGTCTCACAATATTGCTCAAGAAGGCTGCTAATGTAAGACCCTTCAGCTTCATCCTCCCTGGCAGTTGTGATTACAAGCTTGCACTACCAGACCTGGTAACAATAATCTTTTTTTGGTGGGGGGAGTTGCTGGGGAAACAATAATCTTAATAAATGTCTGTGCGCCAAATACTAACAGTGCAAAAAAATCATCTAGCTCTTCAAGAACTTGGCTAGAATCACACACACAATTATGGTAAAAGAATTTAATGAATCTTTCAGATTTTAACATGTAAGTAGATTTTTAAAAAACAAGGATAAATACTAGTAATGTAAGATCACGTGGCTTATATTCTAGCCAAATACGCAACTTCGTACCCCATTATATATGGATAAACTAGACATAGTGGCGCTTGCCTATAATCTCAGTGCTCTGGGAAACTGAGGTAGCAGGATAACATTCCCAGTTCCTTCCTGGGCAACTTAGCAAGACCCTGTCTCAAAAACTAAAAGAGAGTTTGATCCCCAGCACCCTCCCTGCCAAAAAAAAAAAAAAGACGTAAAAAAAATTTAAAAGACTGGGATGTAGCTCAGTGGCAGAGTGCCCTTGAGTTTGTTCTTTAGTACTGCAAAAAAAAAAAGCACCTTTTTCGTGTGACCATTGGAGAGCTACAAAAATCAAACACATACCTGGCCATGATTTAAACTCTGAAAAATTTCAAAAGAGATTTTTATATGTTACATTTTCTGATTATACACCAACAATCCTAACAGTAGCATATTAAGCAGAGGACTATTAAGCCTAACTGTTTAGATCAAAACAAAATATCTGAAAGCCAGAAAGTACATGCTGCATTTTAAAACCTATGGATACACTGCTATAATCAGAAGAAATGTATAGTCATAAGTAGTTTTATTAAATAGCAATGATAAACACTGACACAAGGACAAAATGAACCAGGAGAAAGGATGAAATGGGGATTTGTAATAAAGGTTGAAGTTAATGAAAAGACAATCATTAAAAGGTTTAAATCAGACCAAGTTCAGTTATTTGAAAATAGCAATAGAAATAGATAACACTCCTGGCTACTCTGATGACAAAGAAAAATGTACATCATTAATATTTTCAATGTCTATGAAAACATCCTTTAAAATTGAAGATGAAATAAAGACTTTTTCAGTCAAAAAAAATTGGGGAATTTTTTCCCTAGCGTGCTCATACTAACAAATTTCAGATGGAAGGAATGAAGAACAGAGAAAGTAAAATATGTGGGTAATGATCTTGTTAAAAAGCTTTTGCACAGCAAAAGAAACTACCAACAAAGTGAAGAGACAACCCACAGAGTGGGAAAAAATTTTTGCCAGCTATTCCTCTCACAAAGGACTAACATCTTGAATATATAAAAAACTCAAAAAAATCAGACCCCCCAAATTTAAACCCAATCCAAAAGTGGGCAGCAGAAATGAATAGTCACTTTTCAGATGAAGAAGTAGAAACAGCAGATAGACATATGAAAAAATGTTCAACATCACTGGTCATTCGAGAGATGCAAATCAAAACAACCCTGAGATTCCACCTCACTCCAGAAAGAATGGCAATTATCAACAAATCAGCCAATAACAAATGCTGGAGGGGCTGTGGAGAAAAAGGAACCCTTCTCCACTGTTGGTGGGAATGTTGACTGGTACAACCACTGTGGAAATCAGTGTGGAGATTCCTCAGGGAACTAGGACTAGAGATTCCATTTGACCCAGCTATTCTACTTCTTGGTATCTTCCCAAAAGAATTAAAATCATTTTACTGCAGGGATATATGCACACCCATGTTTATAGCAGCACAGTTTGTAATAGCTAAATCGTGGAAGCAGCCCAAATGCCCAACAACAGCAGAATGGATTAAGAAAATGTGATATTTTTATACAATGGAGTACTACTCTGCCATAAAGAATGATAAGCTTGAGATATTCCTAGGTAAATGGATGCATCTTGAGACCATACTCCTAAGTGAAATAAATTGGACACACGTGTTTAAATACCGCATAGTTTCTCTGGTGTGAGAAACTGAAGTGTAAATAAAGACTAAAATGTATTATATTGGGAAAGGGAACAAGGGAGGGGGAAAGGAACAGAGGGACAAGAGAAATAAGAAATGGAAGGAAAAAATGGAAACAAAGCTTTTGTAAATAGGGAGGGAGGAGGGGGTGAGGGGAGGGGAAAGGGAAAAAAAAGAAGCAACAAGGTATATCATGTACAGGTACAAATCCCCAGTGATGAATGTTATCAATATGTATATTGAAAATGTACCATTAAAATAAAAATTTAAAAAAATATGTGGGTAAAACCAAATGAAAATTAATATTGACCCTTAGAACGATGCCTTTTGGGGTTTTAAATAGTTGTAGAGTTAAAACACACAAAACCACTAGCACACACATTATTGGGGATGTAAATGAAGGACCACAAGTTCCTTACATTTTAAAGAAATAACAAAAGTAATTTATCTTAGACTAAAGATTTACTAAAGTAAATCAAAGATGCCTGGTACACTCTCTAGGATTACTAAGAGAATAATAGAGTGAAAGAATGTATAACAACAGAAGAGGAAATGGGTTAGTAAAGTTTTTAATCCAAAAGAAATCAAAGGAAAGAAAGCATTGAACAGGCAGAACAAATAGAAAACTAATAATAAATCTAAATAAACCAAGTTCTAAGACTTTCAGATTAGGTTAAGAAAAGAATAAGAAAACTATATGAATATTAGGTTTCGAACAGAAACACAGTCACTGTCAGTGATTAAAGGAGCGGGCTATCTGGGCAAGGGGTGCACATCTGTAATCCCAACACTCTGAGAGGCCAAGACTGGAAGACTGCAAGTTTGAGCCCCGCCTGGGCAACTTAGCAACTTAGTGAGACCCTACATGAAAATTAAAAAAAAAAAAAAAAAGAATTCTTATAGACTGGGCATGTAAGGCCCTGGGTTCAATCCACTGTAGTGCAAATGAAGAAAGAGAGAGAGAGAGATGTCAGGGAGGCAGAGAAGAAGAAGAGGAGGAGGAAAGAAGGAGAGAGGGAGGGAGAAGAAAAGCAAACAAGCTTATTGTAGGGATTAGCTAGCTCTAACACAATTATGGCAGTCAGTAGGAGGTATCTGCTTCGCTCATGTTAGCATCTGGGGTAGAGCTGCAGCTACTACAGGTCAGCCTAACCAGTAGTGTGGAAAGAAAGCTGGATGTGAGCAAGAACAAGGACAAACAGGAAACTAAAAGAACCGGAGTTCCTTTAAAACCCACATCTGTGCCTCACTGACATCAGAGGTTGCCATGGTGTTGCACCTGCACTTGGCCCATGAATTATAAAAGCTGAAGAAAGTTACTAAAGGGCTTCAGGCCCTAATGCTTCTCCATATCACTATCAGATCACAGCAGGTCAGTGACAACCTGTACAAGTCATCGTAGTGTCTGGTGCCCTACACTGGGTGCTGCTTTACTCTCACTCTCCAGTTGCACATAAAATCCTTGTCTTCAGCACTGATGAAGAACCATACTCAGAAATTCTGGTAAATACAATTCCAGGTTAGCTAATTTCACATAGCACAAAGCCGTCATGGTTCGTAACTTAGCATTTATGCATACTTTTTCCTTAAACATGCGTAATTTGCAAATGAAGGCAATAGCAAAGCCATGTTTCCAGCTAAAATAATTGGCTTCTCTCATGAACTTTACCCTCTTCCAAAAGGAAGATACAAAGTCTGCCCATCTTTGGGTGATATTCACTCCCAGCCAAATCATACATAACAAATCTGTAACATAAATCCTGTGTTAAAACATTAATTACTATTAGCACAAATTATAGCCAATGGGATGGAAGTAGTAATGGAGAGGAAAAAGATGTTTAATATACGCTATATTCAAATTAAAAGAATAAATATTCTAACTCTTGTTGTTGCCACTTGGTCACATAATTAAAGCAGTTTATATGACTTTTCTTCTTCCACTGCCCATCCATATTTCCCTTTACCCTTGGCAAGCACCCTTGTTCTTGATTCCTGGTCTGGTGAGGTGACCCAAACCTTTCCAGAAAGGTCTATGCTGTTATCCATCCTACCCATCCGTCCATCCTATTGGGAAGTGGTAGTTTTCTACTGACGCTATCACTGGGAAAGGGAGTGCTACCACATGTCTCAGGGGATCTCTTCCATTCCAGACATATTACTTACTTATCTGTGTAGTAGTGATCCAATAGTCAAGATCAGATACTGGGCTACCACAGTAATTTCCTTCTTTGGTTTACTGCCATGGAAAGCTAAATGTGGCTAAGTGCAGCCTCAGCTCCTGATTCAATGGATCAGTTAACAAGTGCCCCTCTGTAGTAGTGGCAACAATAATCAGATAGAACAACTAATTCCAAATAATTCAGAAACAATACAGAGAGCCTATCTATAAAGTTCTATTCTATTTTTGATATCACTGAATAACAAACCATTCCCAAACTTACTGTTTGGTAGCAGTCATTTATTTCTGCTTACAAATCTGCAATTTTGGGAGCATTTGGTAAGAATGTCTTATCTCTGTGCTTAGTGCAGCATCACTGCTGTTTGGGACCTGGAGGCCCACTTTCAAGATGTCTCATGCACTTGGCTGGCAAGTTGGTGCTAACTGTGGTGTGGCAGATTACTGGGGACCATGGGCCATGGATCTCAGTACTGCTCTGCCTCGTCTTCAACAGGGGCTACTTGAGCTTCCTCACTGCACCATGGCAGGGTTTTAAGAGTGCTAGAAGAGAACTATGTAGAAACCACATGGTGGCCTTTTCTAACTATCCCTGGGAAGTCATTCCTTATCACTTCCATGGCAACCCATTAATGGAAGCAGCCACCTACCCACCCAGAGTTAAGTGGTAGGGTGTTAAACTCTACCTTTTGAAGGGGAGATGGTTTCTAGAAGAACATGTGGAATGGAAGATATTGTTGGTGCCATCTTTAGGAAATCTACTATAATATGCTACCTTAAAAATGATCAAAAACATAAAAGTAAAAAGGTAGTAAATATGTATAATAAAACCATTAAGAGCAAAAAACAGTTGTAGAGATGTTGACAAGTTAAATTCATTAATAAGATGTAATGGTTCCAATCTGTATAACATGCAGAGCTATAAATAGGTACAGATGTACGTATAAAATGTGTAGGAAAAAATGTCAAAATTGAAAATAAATCCACAATCAAAATGGGAAAATTGTTTAAAATGTCTCAAAAACTGATTCACTAGTGCAGACAGAATCAGAATACAGAAGATAGAAAACATAATTAACAAATCTGTTAGTGTACCTACAATTGCAGAATAAACATTTTTTTCAAATGCATACAGAAAATTCTTTAGAAACATATGGTAATCCATAAAGCAAATAAGATGGAAAGTACATATAATTGCTAAGCATGGTGGGATTCAACTAGAAATCAATGACAAAACCATGTTTAGAAACACTATTTTAAAACCCCCTCACTGAAGAAGAAATAAATGAAAATTAGAAAATGTTTTTAAATAACAAAAAAATTCATGTCAAATTCTGTGGAATACAGCTAAGGTCATAGGGCAATGCACAGACTAGAATAGAGGGTTAAAAATAATTATTAAGCAACCATAAAACTAACCCCTAACCAAAAAGCTAGGGGGGAAAAAGCATCAAACTCAAAAAAAAAAAAGTAGAAAGAAACATACACATAGTGGAATCAATAGTCAGCAAGTGATTCTTTGAAAAGACTAATAGTCCTCCAGAAAGACTAAGAAAAAGTGAATGCACGCCAATATTAGATATGAAAAAAAGGAAACTTACAAGAGATATATAGACATAAAACAACTTCATAACAGTAAGTTTGAAACTTTAGATTAAATGGAAAATTCCTCTAAAACTTTTTTTTACCAACATTAACGTTGTCTTCTAAAGAAATTGAAATGTAAAATTTCCCACAATGAAAACCACACTAGAGAACAATATCAAATACATAAAGAAGAATTAATATCATCCAAGTCTTCCAGGGAATTGAAAAATGAGAGCTCTTCTTAAATCTTAGACTAACAAAGCCTTGACACCAAACCCTAACAAAGCCACCACAGGAGACATTAAAAGCCAATCTTGCTCACTTACATAAATGCAAAAATCCCAAATGAATCTAACAATAATATAATAAGGATAATAAAAGATGTGTATGTCATGGGAGTGCAAGGATAGTTCAAAATTTGAAAACTCAAGGTAATTTACCATATTAACCTAGTGGAAAAAAAATCATCTTAAATAGTTGCAGGAAAAAGTCTGATAAAATTTAATACCCATGATTTAAAAATATTCACAAAGTAGGAATGGAAATGATCATATTTAACCTAATGAATGCCATCTATCACACACTTTAAAAAAAAAAACCCTACCATAAACGGCATATTTAATGCTGAAGTGTTGAAAATTTTTTCCTCTGAAATCAGGACATAGGGTTGCCACTATCATGTTAACATTGTCTGAAAAGCCCTATCCAAAATGAAAAGAAGATTGAAAGGAAAAAATAAGACTTAATGTCTGCAGACAACATGGTAGTGTATTGCTCCTGGATGATACACAAAATTCATAGTATATATACCAGCAAAAGTTATAAAAACTAAAAATGCTCCATGATCACACCCAGAAACAATTTTAATGAAATGTATAAAAGAACTCTACATATAGAACTTTACTATAGAACTACACAGAAAAATATGTTATTAAGGAAGACCTGAGTAAATTAAGATATAGCAAGTTCATAGATTCAAAATATAATGACGTCAATTCTCCTCAAGGTGATGTACCTATGCTCCTAAACTGACAGTGGAGTTACATCCTAATAAACGCATTGTAAGTTGAAAGTGTATTCAACATACTAAACATCAGAGCCAAGCAACCCTGTGCAGTGTGGAGGATCAGTTATTTACACCGGGGTCACATGGCTGGCTGGGAGCTGCAGCTCACACCACTGCTGAGCCTCACTGGGGAGAATCACCTCATGTATAGCTAGCTCAGGAAAAGATCAAAATTCAAAATTTGAAAATATGATGTCCACTGAATTCACATCACTTTCACACCATAAAAAAATTTAAAAATAAGTCCAACCATCATAAAAGGAAGACAATTTGTACAGATTTGATGCAATCATAATCAAAATGCCTGGTAGGATTTGTGTAGGTATACATCAGAGAGCAGTGAACAAAGGTGTAGTTTTTTCCGTAAATGTTGCTGGGTCAATTGAATATGCATATGGACTGCAGGTAGAAATCTGAACCCACTTCACACCTACAGAAATCAACTTCAGGTAGAATATAGGCTTACATGTGAAAATAAGATAATGAAGCTTCTTTAAAATAATGTGGCAGACTATCTTTATAACTCTGAATTAGAAAAGATTTTATGAACAGGACGTAAAAGACTTTAAAAGGGAAAAGAATGAAAATTAAATTAAGAAATTAACATTTAGAGATACCACCAAGATAATGAAAAGTGGAAGTGGGACAAGATATTTACAACACTTATAATCAGTAAAGGGCTTAAAACCATAATATGTAAATTCCTTCAAATCAGTAAAACAATAGATGACACAGCAAGATAGAAAAGTTAGCAAGGGACTTGAAGAGGCATTTCTCAAAAAGATGATTACAAATGGCCAAAAAGCATATGTAAAGGTGTTGGTCATTGATATTTGCAGGAATTGAAATTAAAAATGAATGCTACAATACAATAACAAAATGTCCATAATTTAAAAAGAGACAATACCAAGTATCAAAAATATACAGTACCTGCAACACATATATACTGTATTCAGTGTTAAACTTTGTCTAGTTACATTGGGAAAGAGTTTACATTGTCTATTTAAATTAAATACGTAAGTAGCAATTTGGCTCATGAGTGAATTTCTAATGGGAATGTATACATTTCTTTGCACCAAATATGCATCAAAAGGCATGCACGACATTGTTCCTAGAAATATTGTTCATTATAGACCTATTCTGAGAAAAATGCTAATGCATCAACCAGGAAATGGATAAATAATGATATAATATAATATAATATAATGATATAATATATCATTATCGTATCATTATCAATTATCGTAGAATACTTTACAACAGTAAAATGAATGAATTATTGCCACAACAGTAAATTGAATGAATTATTGCCACCTGTAGCAACATAGATGCATCTCATAAACATGATGTTAAGAGAAGGCAACCAGGGACAGAAGAGTAATTCTGTATGATTCCACTTATATATAAGTTTGACCAGGCAAAATTAATCCATGATTTTAGAGGCCAAGATAGTGGTTACATTTAGAAAAAAGAGAGAAGGCCATTGGAGGAGAACTGAAGGGGAGGGACTTCCCTGGCATACTAATGATGTTTTCTTTTCTGACTTGGGTAATGGTTACAAAGTGTGTTAATTTTGTGACTATTCATTGATCAATACACATGTTCCTGGTTTATTCACTTTTCTCTCCATATGGTATACCTCACTTTAAATACTTTCAAAAATATGCTTCCAATAATAAAATATACACCATTGGGATTTAGAACAGTGGTTTGATAATAGTTGAAAAGAGATTAAAAGTTGTGTGTGTGGCAAGAAACATAATGTTTACCATCTTAACTATTGTTTAGCATTGAGTTCAGTAGTGTTAAGTATGTTCACTTTCTTGTGAAACTGCTTTAATCTTACAAAACTGAAACTCTATACCTTGAAACAAGTCACCATTCCCCCCTTCCCTGGTAATCAGCATTTTACTATCTGCTTCTAGAAATTTGATGACTCTGGGTATCTTTTTTTTTTTTTTTTTTGTGGTGCCAGGGATTGAACTCAGGGCCTTGTGCTTGCAAGGCAAGCACTCTAATCACTGAGCTAAATCCCCAGCCCCTGGGTATCTTATATAAGAGGAATTCTGCAGTATTTGTTTTTTTCTGTCTGGCTTATTTCATCTAGCACAAAGTCCTTAAGGATTCATCCATGTTGTAGTGTGGGATAGAGTTTTCTTCTCGCTTTTCAGGCTGAATTAAGATTCCAGTATACAATGTAGATGCCACATTTTATTTATCCACTCATCCTTCAGTGGACATTTCAATTGCTTCTACCTTTTGGACATTGTGAATAATGTTGCTATCAACACTGGTGTGCAAATATCTCTTTCGAGACCCTGCTTTTAGTTCTTTCAGATATATACCAAAAAGAAGAATTGTTGGATCATATGGTAGTTCTATTTATTTTATTTTTGAGAAATTTCCATACTTCTTTCTATGGCAGTTGCACCATTTTACAATCCTAACACAAGGGGTCCAATTTTTCCACATCCTCACTAACACTTTTTATTTTCTATTGTTAACAGTAGCCCTAATATATGTGAGATGGTATGTTATTGTGATTTGGAAATTAAAGGTATTTTTAGAAGGAATGCTGTTTGCAATCTATGACAGGAAATCTGAAAATCTAGAACAAATAAATGCAGAGAGGCAAAGTGAGAGATTGGAGAGGCCAAGGTCCCAATACCTGCTCAAGGGCAGCAGGCTCAATGACCTAACTTCCTCCCTGCAGGCCCTCCCTCCTCGGGGTTCCACCGCCTCCTAGCAGTGCCACCAACAAGCCTTTAACACACAGGCCTCTGGGGGACACTTAAGATTCAAATTATGACAAGTATCATCCCTGGCCTGATGACTCCAAGATTTTTGTCTCCAGCCCAAGCCTCTCTTCTGACCTCCAGACTTGTATGTCT
>PVJO010020165.1:0-32641 GCA_004026905.1 Hystrix cristata | reverse complement strand
CCACCTTGGTGTGAGGATTGAACGTGATTTCCAGGAGATACAGGTATTGAGATATTTTTACTGGACAAAAATTTAAATAATGTCCCCAAGACCAAAGAGTACTGGGGAACCCCGGAATTGCACAACCTATGCCAAATTAAGAATTAGGAATATCAAAACTGGAACTTGAATCTAATCATATTCTTTGAATAGTGAAAGCTCTAGGTTTCCATTTTAATAATTGTTTCATACCAGAATGAAAACTGATGTTGTAATGTAAATTTTACCAATAACCTATTATCTGATGACATAGTGCGTGCATGTGTGAATATAAGAACAGTTATATAAAAATGTTGGATGGTGTCAGAAATACGGCTTGAGAATCAAATTTACAAAAATATGTTCCGATCATAAAATTGAAATTACTCATTTGTACATTCATCGGCTAATGATGTCAACATTTGCATTCATGTACAGATAGATAACAACAATTAAATTGTGTTGTGAACAGAAGAAATTTTTTAAAAATTTAATTTACCATCCTTCCTTCTTAGCTTGTATAACTTCAGATTACAAATTTACATGTTATAAGAGGCATGGAAACATCCTAAGACATGTGCTTTATTATGCAGCATATTTATTTGGCTTGAGAATTATGTACATATTCTCGCTTACAGCTGGGCTGTCGATCCTGTCTGGTCTCTGAGAGCAATTTCTGAGTCATGGTTTTTTCACGGGGTGTATTTGGTGTGTATTTTTGGCCAGTTTTCTGTTTCTGATGCTTTAGCTCATAACATGGACATCATTGAAATGTGGCTACAGTCACTCTCAGACCTCCTCAGGACTGGCTTCTATTCCTTACATTTTGTTGCAAAAATAAATGTAGCTGAAATCCAACAATGATAGACATGAAAATACAGAAATTTTGATATAAGCACTTTGTGGGAAGTCTTTTTACGACAAAATTTACAACGGGCGCACTCTAAAGAGCGCACACTAGAGCAGCGTTAAGCTGTTGTGGTTGCTATTCTCTTCAGTTTTTACTTGTTTTATTGGGGTTCTGGGGATTGGTGAGCTTCATCCCGAATCCTTGGTTTATTTTTTATTTGAAGATGGTCACACGAAGTCACTAAGTTGTCTGGCTGGACTTGACCTTGGGCTCCTTTCTGCCCCAGAATGCTGGAATAACAAGTGTGTCAAGTATGCCTCCACGCCCAGCTGTAATTCCCTTTATCCTGTCTCATTGTACAAGGTTTAACGGCTCTAGAGAGACACACAAACACAGCGATGATGGCCCTTCAGTCTTGGGAGATCCACACCCTGCAATTTCCTTTTATGTTGGTGTAAACCCCACTTTTGCCTGGAAGAGCTGTGATAGACTCTCAGCCCCAACTAGCAAGAAACGGATGCATGTAGAGACCAGACCCAGCACCCCAGCTGCTGTGGAATATTGTTTGGTTATCTTTTTCTCCACAAGTTTCTCCAATACCCTCAATGTCTATATTGGTACCAGCATTAGGAAATATCACATAGACACTCAACAACTGTGGGTATTGGGGAAGTAGCCCATAACACAAAATGTGGAGAATCAGCGTGGTTTGAAATAGACCTCAATATGGACCCCAAACATAGATCCTAATCCTTGTTCTGGTAAAGTAAATTCTGAGCCCCAGATTATGGAACATCTATACCTCCAAAGTCTATATGGAGGTATAGATTATATGGAGGTATATATGGAACATCTACACCTTCAAAGTCTATATGGAGGTATAGATTATATGGAGGTATATAAGGAACATCTATATCTCCAAAGTCTATATAATCCTTCCCATGCCCAACTCCCTGACAGAGACCATATTCTTTTCCATAAGCAGTGTGTTGGTTTTACTCCTGAACCTATCAGGACACCTGATATCACCTTTCTCAGACATCTAGTCTCTGGTTTCTTGGTCACCCTTGTAACACTTTGTTTAATGAACACACATAATTCAAGTTAACCATGCGTAGAAAAATATTCCTAAGTATAAAGTGTTCTGAATGTTTTAGAAGATGAAAACATATGGAAGAAGAAAGAGGTAACTATGTGAATCGAAGGATTTCATCTCTTTTCATCTCAAATATAAACATGATTCTTGCCATATAATAAATAAATCAGCAAAAAAATGCAATATTAATACCAGGACAAGCTAAAACACTAATAAGTCTGACTATTTTGATTTTTTTTCTCAACTTATATGTACACTAAATACTCAAGGAGAATACTTAAATGCTTATGATTTTTTAAAATCAATTTTGTTTAAGGAAAGCTGAGGATAAAATGAAAGAAATGGAGATCTCACACATTGCCCAATGTTCTTCTTTGAATTAATATATCACTGAGACTCATTTTTAAATAGCCCCCTTTTCCCTTATTTCTGTTCATTCCATTCTTTATCCATGATCTGGTTATCAACATACAATTTGATTATGTTTGATAGAAATAGTCCCTCATAATCCCACAAATCAGTGTCTTATAAAAGGTGGTAAAAATTGCAATTAAAATTACTGTAAAATGGCTTGAATGGTTCAACATTTTGGATATAATCATGACATAGATTATCAAAAATGCTATAAAAGAGCATTTTAAGTTAGATTGGGTTAATTAAAACTGTGCCGGTAGAATACACTGCCCACAATAATGATTTTAGCTTGTCCTGATACAAATATTGCATGTTTTTCTAATTTATTTATTATATGGCAGGAATCATGTTTATATTTAATCTGGATGTCCATTGTTTTCCATGGTAATATTTTATTTCTATGAAGCATAGCATGTCATGTTTCTGATTCAAGTATTAAGCATCTTATACCTGTGTTGCTTAGCTAGTTAGTTTTCTGTATGGAATTCTGAAATTCAATTCATTCTGGATTGACAATTTTTTTGTCAGCGCATTGTTGTAGTACAGAAAGTTTACATTCATCTTATGAAATAGATTCCCGTACTAAAACACTACCAGATTCGTTTTTAATCCACTTTCCCTCAGCAATCCTTCCTTCCCTCCTCTAAATGCTGTTTCCATTTTCGAATTTATTGCCCATTTAATGTCACTCTTGAACATCAGCTCTATCAAGGTTAGTGCTTACTTTTCTATTTATTTCCTTGATTATGTCATCTACCAGAAAAATATAATTAGTGGATGCATTTCGAGAAAGGTGCACCTTTTTTTGTTTGTTTGTTTGTTTTCTTCTCTTCGTGTAAGTATTGTGTAAACTTCTTTTGTCTATAGGGAAGAAAGGTACCAGGGCTTTTGGATTTTGCACAGCCTCAACCGTGTAAAATTGTCAGAGGTTTCCCTGAGGGAAGTTTCCGCATCATTCAAAAGGACCGTTCTTTACAGCTGAATTCTCTCTCTTCTGAGTATAACCCTGATATCCCTGCAGCAGCTGAGTGTCATTGGAATATGCCTTAATCATCCCGTGGCCATCCCTGCTGAAGTCACTGCATAAAAAATAAAAATAAAACAGTAAACTGGGGGTGCAGATCAGTGAAAGAACACATTTACCCGCACAAGGTCCCCGATCTAAACCCTAACTCCTTTCTCTGTCTGTATGTACTACAGAGACAATAACCAAGTATTCAGATCAAATGACATAAGTAATAGTACAACTGTTTCTTAATTTATCCTTCCATGTATTATTGAAAATTTATGATTTTCCCAAAATTTTCAGTGTTGAAAAGTGTTAACTAGATCAGTCTCTGGTGGACCAGGTAAAAGTTTATCATAATTAATGATTTTCATGCAAGTAAAAAATGCATTGTATAGTGTTAGCATGTCAAGAAGGAAACTTTGCTATTTTTAGGATGGTAGTTGTCTTAGAACAAGTAGTTTCTGAGCTATTAATTTAAAATGCACCCGTTCCTTCATATGATCTCCACACTAGTTTATCTGTGAAAACAATGTTGATCTTTTCTTCCTGAACTTAATATTGTTTTTCTTTCTGTGTTGATGGGCCAGGACCTCACATGAAGCACTAAATATGCATCCATGAAGTAGATATATGTGTTATGTTTCTGATTTTGAAGGGAAAGATTTTCATGTTGTGTTAAACATGACCACAAGGCAGGATGATTAGCTTATGTTTTAATTAATTTTCTTATTTTAGAATTTAAGAGGAGCGCCAAGTTTTATTTAATGAGACTGTCGTAAGAGGCATTCTGATTTTGTGTGTTGATATTAGAAAACAGTCATTCATTGCATGGAAACACAGCTCATACAATCCTCTCTGATGATTAGAATTCACACAACACACCTGTAAGTGACACATAGTAACAAATACAGAGCTGTTTTATAACGACATACCTAAATGTATGTCAGTTTATTTGTACAAGAGAAATAAATTTTCATTTGCAGGAAAAGATTATCAAAACAATATACATTCATTACCCCACCCTAATACCACAAACACACATATATATGATGAAAGAATTTTAAATAAAAAATACTACCCTTGATCTTAGCCAAAAGGCCAAGAAGAAATTTGAATTTTAAATAAAAAATAAAGCAAATAGTCTGTCGAATAGGTATTTTTTTCGCATATTGCTCAGTATTTAACATAAGAATTAAATGTGCATATTTATTTTCCTTTTATTCCAGCCAAATTATGTTTCATATTGACTTCCAAAATAATATATCCACTGGAATAATGACATATTTTAAACATTTACAACTTATTTATGCAGGAATGTAATGTAAAATAGGCAACACACATGAAACTGCATTGCATAATCTCATGACAATCAAACATGTATATGTACACGTATGTATGTATGTGCACATATATGTGTGTATGTAAATTCGTAATGTTGTCTATTTTTGTCTCTCTAGAAATTAAATATAGAGATGAAATTATTCTGGTCAGGTAATGATTTTGGCTTGTTTATTCAACATTTGTATTATTGCCTTTTGGATTTTGTTGTGCTTTACTGCTTCCTCACTAAATTGCTGTTTTGTGGGAAAATGTGGCTTGGAATATTGATGAGATGATTCATCTTTAAAGAAGAAAATATCTAGTACTCTTCTGACCTGAAAATGTGAAGGAGAAGTTATTACCTCTGACCTGAAAATGTGGATGACAAGATACATTATCTTTGGATAAAAGGCTTGGACTCCTCACTCAAAGAAATAGATTTATTAATCTTTTCACCTTTAATAATCCTAATCCTAAGGATCATTTCAGAATTTTGATAGAAATCTAACTACTGAATTTTACTGAGCATTTTGTGTAAACTGTTACCTTACTACAATCCCAAAATGATACTAGTATGCTTTTTTTTTTTTCCTTTTACCAAGAGCATGTATTGGTACATTCTATACACAATGGTCACATTCATCATGGTTATTTTGTACCTGTACATGATGTACCTTGGTTCCCCCCTTCCCCACCCCTCCCTTCTGTTCCCCCCTTCCCTATTTTCAGCAGGTTTATTTATATTTTCCCATTTTTCCCTTTCCTCTTTCTTTCCTTTTTCTTTTCTTTCTTTTCCCCCTTCCCCCTTTCTAGTTCTCCTCTCTTTTGAATATAACCTTCCTTTTATATAACATCTATTACACCTCTTTGTCCTTATTTGCCCTTGTGGTTACTCATATCAGAGAGACAATTCGATGTGTACTGATGAGTGTCTGATTTATTTCACTTAAGAATATGTTCTCAAGGTGCATCCATTTACCTATAAATGTCTCTAGCTTATCCTTTTTTATGGCAAAGTAGTACTCCATTGTGTAGAAAAACCACATCTTCTTTAGCCATTCATTACTTCTTGGGCATTTAGGTGGTTTCCAAGACTTAGCTTTTACAAATTGTGTTGCTATGAACATGGTTGTGCATATATTACTGTGGTATGAGGATTTTAATTCTTCTGGAAAGATACCAAGCAGAGGAATAGCTGGGTCAAATGGAACCTCTAGTTGTAGTTTTCTGAGGAATCTCCACACTGATTTCCACAGTGGTTGGACCAGTCTGTATTCCCACCAACAGTGGAGGTGTGTTCCTTTTTCCCTGCAGCCCTGCCAGCATTTGTTATTGGTTGATTTTTTCATAAACACAGTTCTTTCTGGAGTGAGATGGAATCTTAACATTGTTTTGATTTGCATCTCTTGAATGACTAGTGATATTGAACACTTTTCCATGTATTTATTTCCCATTTTTATTCAATCCCCAGCCCCCATTTTTATTTCTTAATCTGAGAAATGTGTTTCAGATAAATTTATCCTAAATTCCAGAATCTTGTTTTAGAAATATATTTTATGCCAAGACAGACCATGCGTGTATCTCGCTGGACCAACTTCCCTGGAGACAGCCAGTCAAATTCAGTCTCCCCAACGCTCTGTGATGCTTATCAATCCTTCAAACATTCCTGCATCTTTCGAGTCTTATGTTAGAGTCAATGTCTTTGTCCACCACAGCAATTGATTTGGGCTGGTATAAACACCAATAACACTCTATTTATGGCAAGAAATGAGTTTGGACTGAAGCAACATTCACATTAGAAGAACCACCATGCTAATCACAAGGCCATATGGTGATTCTATTCTGGTAGCTTTACATTAAACTCCTCAGGGTGGTAGAGATGTGGCCAGCTTTGGGGTCTAATAAAATGCTCAGTAAAATTGTAAAACGCTATTACTATAAAAAAGAAAGGAAAAGCTGGGTCTGGTGGTGCACAGCCAGAGCTCCAGCTACTCCAGAGGTTGATGTAGGAGGAGCAAACATTTGAGTCCAACTTCGCCAATGGAGGGAGCCCATATCTCAAAAATAATGAAACAAAAACTGGGGCACTGGAAGTATTCCCCAGGGGTACTCTGCCCCTGGGCTTTTCCCCAGTATCACACTTGATCAATCAATCGATCGATTGATCAAATAAAAGCAGGGATATCAGAGAAGTGCATTTTTCTTTGAATTTGCAAAATATTCCAAAGCAGCAGCAGAATCGTTTCCAACACAATGTCTTTTTCTCTCAGAACTGCGGCGCATAGGACGTTGAGGCCACCCCGAGATGAATGGTCTTCTCCTGGTTGTTGATGAGCCCGCTTCCTGACCCAACTTGATCTTCACTTTGACACTAGCACGATTTTACATTATTTCCATAAGGAATATTTCCTCCTCCCTCATCATCGATGCTATATATTGAGTTTAATTCTTCTTTTGGGGTTTGAGCAGGTTTACTGGAAGTCAAGTTCAAATTCTTGAGAAATGCAATTAAGTATGTTGTTAGATATTTTTGGCACTTATTCCTTCTGTGGTTAGATAATTGGATTAAGCAACATTAGTCCGATCTAAGATTGTGACTGTATGGTTTGAAATTCTAAATCCATTTGGAACATTTCTCTCTATATGAAATATTTATCTATATATATAATATTATATATGTATAAAATCTATCTCCATCTGTCTCTTCTTTCCTCTATCTTGCTCTCTCTCTTCTCTGTCTCTCTCTCTCTGTTTTGAAAACACTCTAGTCAGTTTCGGATGACAGCCTGTGAAATAAAAAAAGGCAGAAAATTGAAATGAAAACATTCTGTGAGGATTCTAAAATATTCATGGAAAAAGTCTGATGTTGGAGGGACTTCCTTAAGTATAAACGATCAGGGAAGGGAAAAGGAATCTGATTAGCCGTTTCTTAATTAAATATTTACTTTTCCTGACAAATTCCTCTTATTTTCACACCACAGTGGAGTGTGTTTGTCGAAAGGAATGGACGACCTCTTAGGACGGTTTCCGGCAATGTGTAAAGTGTAGCTAGGGCCTTGGAAGAGAGAAAGGAATTAAGAAATTATCTCTGATGAAAAGACCTTCTGTTCCAGAAATCTCATTTTTGATTAACCTCTTAAACTCGGGGAAGGTCTTTGTGCTGAATTCAAATCTAGAAACCCCTTCAAGGGTTAAATATCTCACTAGGAAAATCTTCAGTGAGGAGGAAAAATAGAAATGAATTTCACATCAACTTTGTGCCTATCCCCAAGCTGTAACAGCATGAGCAGACGTTGTCAAATCTGAAGGATTCCGATCTGCAACACTCCCGACCTCCGATAAGACGCAATTTGCTCGTTCTTGCTTTAGACTGTTTGAAGGAGCCGCTCATTTTTATTCTGCCATTAACTTCCACCCTTTGCAGATGTGTGATGGCTGCCGGAAGAGCTCTGCGTCTACCGGAGACTCTTTTGCCCCACTACACTTGGCTTTGAGGAAAATCCTATCGCACAACCCATTACACATGTACATACCTTGTGTTTCTCGGGTCTTGCCAGTTTCAACACCACTTCCTTCTCCTGTAGCAGCCAAGAAGGCCGGTGGACAGCTTTTAGATTTTTTTTTGTCCTGTTTTCCCCATTTTGTGTCATTGAATACCTGGAAAGAGGGGCATTTAATGTTACTACTATACATTATTACTAAAAATTATTTCCCAGTATCAGGCATCGTATCACATACCTGTGCTCTCAGCCCTCTGGGAGGCTGAGGCAGGAGGATTGCAAGATTGCAAGTTCAAGTCCAGCTTGGGCATATTAGCAAACTAGCGAGAACCTGTCTCAATATACAAAAGCAGAAAACAAAACAAAACAAAAAAACGGAGTTGCACAGAGAAGGGAGGGAGGAGAGAGAGAGGCGATGAAGAAAAGGTATTTAGACGTGGTAGGTATACACACCAACTCTCCACAAGGAAGGTCAACATTATGTAATATGAACTTGTACTAATAAAAATTAAAGAAACAGCTACAAAGGTAGCTTCGTAAGGGGCCCTTGGTTTCAGTTTTCAGTATAAGAAAAAACTGGTGTCCCCACCCCGAAATGTTCAGATGTGTAACTCAGCAGAAAACATTTTCTATCCTAGGAACGCCTTCCTTTCAATGTTCCTCCATAACACTTTTCCGCTCAGAACATTTTGTGATGTATCTGAAAGTCACCACATTCAGCACAAAATTTCTGTCATCAACCCCAACTGGAGATGAGATTCATGAATCCTTGTGTGTATTCCCGGTATCCCTCCAACTCAGACCAAAAACAAGTCTCACCTGAATGCCCATCAACCACGGAATGGACAAAGAAAATGTGTTTTATTCTACAATGGAGTACTACTCTGCCGTAAAGAATGATAAGCTTGAGATATTCCTAAGTAAACGGATTCACCCTGAGACCATATTCTTAAGTGAAATAAATTGGACACACATGTTTAAATACTGCATTGCTTCTCTGGAGTGAGAAACTGAAAGTGTAAATAAAGACTAAAATGTATTATATTGGGAAAGGGAAGAAAGCGTCCAAATAGGAAGGAGAACAAGGGAGGGGAAAGGAACAGAGGGACAAGAGAAATAAGAAATGGAAGGAAAAAATGGAAACAAAGCTTTTGTAGATAAGGAGAGAGGAGGGGGCAAAGGAAGGGGAACGGGGAAAAAAAGAAGCAACAAGATATGTCATGTACAGGTACAAATCCCCTGTGATGAATGTTATCACTGTGTACATCTAAAATGTACCATTGAAATAAAATTTTAAAAAATCTCTTCAAAGTAAGGTGGCAAGCTGGGAATGGTGGTGCACACCTGCAATCCCAGAACTTGGGAGGCTGAGGCAGGAAGATCTCAGTGAGTTTGAAGCCAGCCTGGGCTACATAGTGAGCTCAAGGCTGGCCTGGAGTACATAGCAAGACCTTCTTTCCTTCCTTCCTTCTTTCCTTTCTTCCTTCCTTCCTTCCTTCCCTCCTACCTTCCTTCCCTCCTTCCTTCCTTCCCTCCTTCCTTCATTCCTTCTTCTCCCTTTCTTTCTCTTTCTTTCTTTCTTTCTTATTTGCTTGATTTCTTGATTTTTTCCCCCTTTCTGATTCCTGCAGATATGTGAAACCCTCCTTCCTGGAGTGAAAACCGAGGCTCCCTCGCTGCTCCTGAGCTGAGTGCTGGAGCCCCCAGTGGGGACACCCCCTCAGTTCCGAGCCCAGCGCTGGTGCCTGTTGGGAGGCGTGAGGACAGAGCTCTGGTGCTTGGTCCGTCGATACTCACAGGGGAGCTGCGGCCCTGAAACGGGCCACTCTGGGGTGGAGCAGGAAGGAGCCTGGTGGCCAGCCTGGTGAGAGAAGTCCCCGGACAGAGACATCATGCTGGTGGGGTCAGGAGCCTCTTTATCAGAGAACTTGTGCAGCGTGGAGTCCTCACTGTCCTCAGTCTCACTCTGCATTTGTCCATGATGCAGAATTGAACTCTAATGGGAGTGTTTGTCTCTGAGAACTGAGAACTTTAGGTGCGTGTAGTCATATAGAGGAGGGTGGTGGGGTGGCGTGTACAAGTGACGTCCATGAGCGTCGACATGGAAACCAAGATGGAACACGGAATAATGTTTAGTGGAAGACTTAGAAGCGAGGATGAAGGGATTTCGGCCAAAAATGAGCTCAAACTTATTCCGGCAAGAGCAGGATTTCTGGCAGACTCAAGGTGGGCAGGACTTGGAAGTCTGGGAGAGCCACATTCAGAGGGAAGATAGAAGGTAGTTAAGCATTGAGGTTTAGTCTTTAGTATACTGGGAAGGAATTCACAGGTCTAGATTATAATTTGAAAAATTTTAAGTTTATGCAGGTCCTCATCATAACTAGTTGGTGATCGTGTGTTCTGATTTTATATCTTTACGCTTGTACACTGATTTTTGTTTGTTTGTTTGTTTGTTTTTTTGGTTCTGGGGATCAAACTCAGGGCCTCATGCTTGCTAGGCAGGCACTCTAACCACTGAGCTAAATCCCCAGCCCAGGACCTCATCACTTTTATTGATGGTACTTTTGATTTTTTAACCATTTTTATTTTTTAATTTTTAATTTTATAAATTTTTAAATTTTTAAATTTTTATTACCTTTATAATGATGTAAAAGCACTATACTTTCAATAGAAACCATACTAACCATTAATTATATGTCAGTGGTGAGTATCTATACAAGCACTGTGCTCTTCAGTTTTAGTACAATACCCAATAAATCATAGAACATACCAGATAAATGATTGTAAAATAGGTTTTGTGTTAGATGATTCTGCACAATTGTAGGCTAACATTAGCATTCTGACCATGTCTGACATTGTGTGTTAGGCTAAAATGATTAGTTTGACAGGTTAGATGTATTCTATGATTGTTTGTTTGAAGACATTTTCAAATTAAAATGGTTTTTATCAAGATGTAACTTTGTTAGGAGCTTAGAAGCATAAAAGACAATATTGTATACCAAGCTTTTTGTTGCAAAATGCAATGTTTGGTAGGCTGGTTTTTTTAATGTGTTATTTTGAGTTATAATATTCTCAAATTATGAAGTGTTTATTAGAATGTAATTTCAGTGTAAACCAAAGAATATCTGTAGCCCACCAGAGTTGTTCTTTAAAGAATACAGTAGAAGCTTGGTCTGGTGGTACACAGCAGGAATCCTAGCACTCTGGGAGGCTGAAGCAGGACAGTCATGAGTTTGATTTTAGCCCAGGCCACTTAGCAAGAGTCTGATTCAAATTAAAAATAAAATATGCTGACAGTATAGCTCAGTGAGATGGTTCTGGCTTGAATCCCCAGCAATACACACACACACACACACACACACACACACACACAGAAAAGCGAATATAACCAAAGTTAAAATAGGAGACATATGGTCATTGTTTTTAGAATTGATATCACCAGGAAATGACCTCAACTAGGGGTGAATAATAATTCTTTCTTTTTTTTTTTTTTTTTGCTGAAAGAAGGCCAAAGAATAAATATTTTAGCTTCTGTGGGCCATTCAATCTCTGGCAAAAATATTCAACTCCGAAATTCTAGTGTGAGAAGAACCATAGATCTATAAATGATCCATGAGCAAAAGTTCACAGGTGTATGGTCCTAGAAGTTTTTACAAAAACAAGAATTTGGCCAGGTGCGACTCATGGGCTGCAGTTTGCAGATGGTGGTGGGGGTAATCGAACTGGTGACAAAGGCAGGCATTTTGGATGGAACTTGGAGGTCAAATTAGCTTTAAGTGATTACATATACTCCGTATTTTCATGATGTAGTTTAACAAGTCGATGTCAACTAGGGGTAATTTTGAAATATAGAGTATTTGACACAGAATAGTGATATTTTAGGTCATCCCAACTTGACTGAAATTACGAGTAGTAGGTTGAGACTAGGGACACTGACCAATATCTTATGTGTACAGGAGACGCCAAACAAAAGTTATATGCTCTCTAAGTCCATCTTTCCAAAGTTGAGAAATGTTCTAAATACATATGTTTGTGTAGTCTCATGTATAACAAGCAGGAAAACTCAGATTTAGCTAATGTAATTTGTGCTGCTATAAACATGGGTGTAAATGGACCACCATAACATGGTGTCTTTAACTCTTTTGGAAAGAAACCTAGAAGGGGAATACCAAATTCACAGGTCTAGTTGATTTCTGGTACTTGTGGAGGATTGATTCCAGGACTCCCATGATCATAACAATTTTTTAACGTAAGAATGTAGTATTTTCATAGAACCTGTACACATCTCCCTGCCTACAGTCATCTGTGGTCCACACCTGCTACTAGCTCTTTAGCTGAATTTGTCGCTGAAGAGGAATTGTATATAGTAGGTACATAACAATATTCAGAACAGAGAAATGGTCAAAGGAAACCCCAACTGGATGACTTTGCTTTTATTTGCATAACTTTCACATGCAATATTGTCGTGTACAACAGAACATAAAACTACAGTACTGTGCTCATGGTACCATCAGCAAAAGTTATAGTAACACACCGCAGAAGAAGCCTCCATAAGGCTACATGGTTGCTCACACTCCTTAGCCATAAGTCCAAAGTCCAAATACCGAGTCGTCAGTCCGAACAGGATGTATCTGAACAAGATGTATCTGAACAGGTCAAAAATCTGAACAATCTTTAAACAGGGAATGTGCTAAATGAGAAAGTATCTGTATTTGGAATCATAGCGAGATACTTATACTACGTAATGCAATATAAACAGTGTGTAAGTAGTCGTTTCGCTCTGTTGTATAATGAATGATGACAAAACAAATGTCTTACCCAGTCGAGCACCATTCAAATTTAATTCCCAGTACCTCTGACTTGTAATTGATTAAATTCATGGATAGAGAATCCACTGATATAGAGAGTCCAGCTCTGCTGTTTTGAAGACACACACAGATTTGCAGAAATATAATCAAAAGTAAACAATAAACACATAAAAGTTATAACTTTTATGGGGAGACCAAAGTACAAAATTATGGAGCACCCGTGTAAATACTGAGCAGATTGTCATTTATTATTTTTTCTTTGGGTATAGCAAACTTAAATTACTGGTTTTTAGCTATATTGTATTCATTATATTTAAATTTGCTATATGAATAATTTATGTAGTTTTTTTGTGCTGGAGAACCTGTGCAGCGTTTACAGAAATATTTTCATATGCATTTGGAAAGCAACACCATTCGTTTATGACCATCTAGTCTTCAGGATGGTGGCTACAGTGCTCTTTAGATCTCCTCTTCATTTCTGCTCCAGTTATGTGGCCTTTAAGTGGAGCTGGACCTGCTTGGAGACTGACCGGAGGCTGGCATGTAACAGAGCCTATTGCAGCCCAAGCACCACATCTCATTCCATCTGCTGAAAGCTTAGGGATTGGTTTGCTACCATTAACGCAAGTAAATGAGTTCCCTAGAGTTTCCCTAAATCACTTGAGAATATAAATCTATTTCCACTGGGTCTACTTTTTCACCAGCTCTTGGTGAGCAACTTCACCCCACTCCAAGAGAAAAATCTGACTTTTCACTAACAAGATATAAAGAAAAACCAGAACCGTAAGACTGAAGAGCTACAATCTCAGCCCTTTTTATTCTTTATTTTGGGATAGTGTCTGGCTAAATTGACCACGCTGGGTTCAAACTTGGTATCTTTCTGACTTAGATCCCTAAAGTGCTGAAATTACAGGTACTGGCCCTGATATCTATCCTCCCATATTTTTCCTTCACTCATTTGAATTTAGATTTTTTTTGCCTGCCTGAAAAATAGCCTTGGCTTACAAGGAATATTATGCTAAACTTCTTGTCCCTTAGTAACTCATGCTTAAGATCCTGACACAGGATGAGTATCACTCACCTGGAGCTCTAAGCGTCTTTAGCGCTTTACCTGCTCAGTGCAGCTTATTTCATAATTGATGAAAGAATTCAATCTGGCAGAAAGAATTTTAAATATGCCCTGCTGTTGGCTTATTCAATAATTCATGCTAGTACTAAAGCAAAAGAAGAAAATAATTTCCCCCCGGGGTGTCAGAGATACTCAAAGCTTTCCTAATGTGGATGTAAAATAATCCGTAAAGCTATTCATACCTGAACCACATCATTCACATGGTGTAACTCAGAAAATGTGACACATGTAAGACAGGAGTGTGAAAGACTTGGCGAGGTCAAGTTTATTTATCTATTTTTTTAATCTGAAAAAGCAGTGTCAGATTTCCATGTATGATATACATTCTGCAAATTGGCAGAGTTAGGGGCTTGTTCAGTCACCACACGTCTCTTCAAGTTGGGAAAGATCAGGTAAGCAGATGAAAGGGAATTTAATAAAAATCTGTTAGGATCCCACAGTGAATTTGGTATGTTTCTGGTTTTTTTTTTTTTTTTGTTTTGTTTTTTTTTTTTTTTTTTTTTTTTTTTTTTTTTTTTTTTTTTTTTTTTTTTTTTTTTTTTTTTTTTTTTATTTTACTTTTAAAATTATTTATTTATTCATTCATTTATTTATTCACGTGCTGGGGATTGAACTCAGGGCCTTGCACTTGCTAGGCAAGCGGTCTACCACTTGAGCTAAATCGCTGACCATGTTTTAAACATGCTTTAGCAAACTGCAGAAAAGAAGAAAGCACATGGGATCATGCTAGTGACTTACAATAGAGAGTATTTTTCTAAGGAATTAGTAGCCTAGTTCTTGTGGTGATTTTTGTCACTCAAATGGCTCATTGGGAAACATTTATTCTCATGGGCACTTGTCAGAGTTTTCAAGAGAGACAGGACACATCGATCAGAGTTCCACGGCATTGTGCCCCAGTACCTGATATAAACAACATAAACGAGGAAAAGATTATACTGGCTCACAGTCTCAGAGGGTTCACTCCATGGTTGGCCGGCTCCAAGGCAGAAACATCATGGTGGAAAAGTGTGGTGGAGGAAAAGTCTCAACTCATGCCATCCAGGAATTAGAGAGGGTTGGGGAAAATGTCCAAGAGCGAGGAAAGACCTGGGGACATGATTACACCACGTTGTGTAACAACAACAAATAGATTAATCCAATGCAGAATACAGAATTGCCCACACCCAGTCACTTGCCCACAGCCCACCTTTGAACACATAAGCATTGTAACCAACATCGTTTCTTCAAACCATAACAGAAGGCTGGCAAGATGTGCGTATATGTAGGAGGAGCTGTCTTACAAATATTGGTGCCCATTATAATATACACTGGCGCACCCCAGTTCTCCGAGGGAGGACCAGAAGGATAAGAAGAGGTTGTGGAAATCACAACTTCTAAAGGCCAGTGCATGGAGTCCCTGGACATCTCACAGTGACGATGACGTTTGGAAGATAATTCAGGGGTGAATTCTATCTGGTTTGGGGAGGCCAGGTATTCCATTTTATTTGGGCTTTCATTAGATTGGATGAGTTATCCACCTGGTTCACTACATCGGCTGTAAGTATTTCCATATTAAACTCATCATGGACTCATGTCTGAGAAGCACGAGTATTATAGGAGTACCCCGATGGTGCAATCAGCATTTTAATGTTCAAGACTGCCTTGAAGAATTGACAAAGGACTTTCTCAACTTGGGGGAAAAAATCTTCCAAGAAAACTTACTGTGCCTGAAGGGTACGTTGTGCTTGTTTACAAAATGTTTGGGGCTCTTTTCTAATTAGCCTGTGAAACTTTTACAATTAGTGTATTGACTCTTGCAGAACCAGGATGTACAAATGTGCCTACCAAAATTCTCAACTAGTTTTTTGTTTGTTTTTTTGTTTTGCATCCATATAGTCTCCTCTGTTTCCAACAACAGCAACAAAGATTCCCATGGCATCCCTCATGCTGATTTATTTTTTTTTTCTCTTTCTCCAGGTATTAGTGGCAGAACATGAAAATTGTGAGCTGAAGGTTATTTTGTATTCTGACTGGCAAAGGAATGAATTTAGTTCTAAATCATTTATGTTTTTTGATACCTACTCTTTGTTACTTGGTAGGGAAAAATATATAATATCTTGCATGAAAATATTGAAGAAGATACTGACTGGGTAATTCATTACCATTTTGACACATTTTGCTCATCAGTATGTATCGAATTTCCTTATTATTAAAAGTAATATATGCACAAAAATAATCAGTGAGACTTTTCATAGTTTAAAATGTGATGGCTCCAATTGATATATGGCCACAATTATTTTAAGGAGAAAAACAAGAAGCCTACATTTTCTGAATATTGTACTCCCATGTGCAATTAAATCATTTATGAAATTTTCATAAATCAAGGGCATCATGTCTGAGCATCATATTATAAGAGTGAATGCTACTGATGGGTATACAGGTTGCTTCCAGAATTTAGCTATTACAAATTGTGCTGCTATAAACATTGTTGTGCAAGTATCTCTGTAGTATGATGTCTTTAGCTCTTTGGGGAAGATACTCAGTAGGGGAATGGCTGGGTCGTATGGGATTGCTACTTTTAGACATTTGAGAACTCTCCATACTGATTTCCATAATGATTGTATTAGTTTGCATTCCCACCAACAGTGTAGGTGGGTTCCCTTTTCATCACAGCCATGCTGGATAAACAAAATGTGGTATCTATACATGATGGAATATTATTCAGCTATAAAGAATGACAAACTAGAGTCATTTATAGGAAAAAGGTTGGACCTGGAGAATGTAATGTTGAGTGAAATAAACCAGACTCGCAAGTTTGACTACTGTATGGTATCCCTCATTTGAGTGAGGAAAAATACAAACAAAAGAAAAGGATAAACAATGGATACAAATAGTCAAAGCATTAGATAGAAGCCAACAGAGAAAGGGTTCAAGGGAACAAGAACAGGGCAAAGGGGGAGGGGCATGGGAATGCAGAGGAATAATGATATCCTAAAAACAAGAACCTAATAACCAAAATTTAAAACAGTTAAACATACATGAGGTACTACAGTAAATTTATGTAGTTGTGACTTAATGCTGCATCTATGTGGTTGTTTACACTCCTTGCTGTCACAAGCAAAAGGCACACTGTATTGTGGTCTGTAAGCTTGTGTAATGGCCTGTAACTTTATGCAATTTTGCATAAATTTTAATAAAACTCTATTTAAAAAAATGAATGCTTCCCCCCAATTGTGAATGCAGCATGACCTCGTATTGATTTGAGATATTTGTTTAGCGTTTAAGAAAAGTAAATGTATTGTGCAACTGATCGCAGAGATAGCGTGCTCTTGATATGGAAAAATCTGTGACACATGTTAACGGTTTGAAAATGTCCACTGAGTGGGTTTCTTTAAGGCAGATGTTATATTGTGAAACAAACAGAATTTTTTACATATATCATGTAGATCTGTTTTCTTTGCGTAGTTTGGGAAAGGGAAGGGTTGACTGAAGGGTTTCAGAATCTATTTATTTGTTTGTTTGTTTGTTTTTGGGTGCTGGGGATTGAACTCAGGGCCTTGTGCTTGATAGGCAACTGCTCTACCACTGAGCTAAATCCCCAACCCTTCAAAATCCATTTAAACACGAGCCATGAAATATTTCCTGAACATGGCTGGACATACCTTGTGGACACGGGAATGTTCCATGGTGGTTTTACACTCTGCCTCGGCAAGTTCAAAGAAATGTGCTGTCAATTCCTTGCAGAGAGTTTGCTAATTTAAATGCTGATTCTGCAAGAGATGGTGGCTCCATACGGGACCATGTCCTTGAATTGGAAAAAAAAAAATCACCAGGAAACTATGATGCCCCTAAGAGAAGGATTTCATTAATGGAGACCTAATCATTTTAGCCTTTTAATAAAGCCATAAAAAGATTAGATGCACAAATCAAAGGAAGAAAGGACCTAAGTGAAGAGTTATTGATGGGTGGAACCTATTGTCAGGCTGCAGAAGGTGAGCTGGTTGACAGACTTGGAGTCTGCTTTGCCTGCGGACACAACTACTTCAAGAATTGTTACAGGACACAAAAATTACTCTATAATGCACATTTATATCCAATCTGCTTTGAGCTGCAGATGCTATGTGGATTGATCTGTTTCCTTCTAAGAAAATGATAATACACTTTGTCTTTGTGATATGCTTTCTCTAGTCTACCAATCACATCTCTGAGTTCTTTTATTTTTCTTTTAATGTCTCACTTTTCTTTATAGTCTCCCATCCTTTCCTGTGGTCTGACTTGGTGTTTTTACATTTTTATTTGTGTAATTTAAAAAAAAAAATAATAGTGCATTTTAGAAACACACAGTAATAACATTTTTCATAGGGAATTTGTACCTGTACTGATATATCTTGCTGCTTCTTTCTCGTTCCCCTCCTCTCCCTTCTCCCCTCCTCCCTCCTTATTTACAAAAGCTTTGTTTCCAGTTTTTCTTTCCATTTTTTATTTCTCTTGTCTCTCTGTTCCTTTTCCCCTCCCTTGTTTCCTTTCCCATTTGGGCATTTTCTGCCCTTTCCCAATATAATGCATTTTAGTCTTTATTTACACTTTCAGTTTCTCACACCAGAGAAACTATGCGGTATTTAAACATGTGTGTCCGATTTATTTCACTTAAGAGTATGGCCTCAAAATGCATCCATTGACCTAGGAATATCTTGAGCTTATCATTCCTTATGACAGAGTAGTACCCTATTGCATAAAAGAAAAAACACATTTTCTTTATCAATTCATCACTTGATGGGCGTTTGGGCTGTTTCCAAGATTTAGCTATTACAAACTGTGCTGCAGTAAACATGGGTGTGCATAGTTGCCTAGGAATCAATCTAACAAAGGAAGTAAAAGATGTATATATTTGTGTAATCTTTAAAAACTCAAACACAAATAAAGTGTGTGTATTTATGGAGCTCAGCACAATGTTTTGATATATCTATATATTGTGGAAACAATAATGATTAATGTCGTTTAATAATAGTTGACTAAACAATTTAATTAATATGTTAGCTGCTTTGCTCTCATTTGGTGGTGGGAAGGCTAAGAACATCTATTGTCTTAGCGATTGTCAAGTATACAACACACTTTTATAAACATAATCACCATGTTGTCCAAGAGGACTCTGAAGTCAGCCATCTTGTCCGTATGTAATTATATGCCCTGCTTCCAGCATCCATGTTGTCCAACCGGACTGGTGAAGTCAGCCATCTTGTCTATATGTAATTACATGCCCTGATTCTGCATCCATGTTGCCCAACCGGACTGGTGAAGTCAGCCATCTTGTCCATATGTCATTACACGCCCTGCTTCCAACACAGCCCCAGACTTTCTCCTTGGCAAGTAACCCACTCTCACCTTTCTGTTTGTACAGGTCTGACTTTATTGGCTTCCACATATAAGTGAGATCAGGTGATACTGGCTGTGAGTTCATAGTGGAATGTGCGATGACAACATGGGGCCATTATGTGTGGGAGGTGAGTGTCCTGGTGTAGATTTGGGGTGTCCATAAAAGCCTTTGTGTGTTCAAAGATTCGAGTTTTGCAAGGTGTGTGGATCAAGGTGCGCTCTGCTCATCAGTGGATTCCTCCATTGGTAATTTCAGGGCTAAATGTGCTGCTAGGAGGTGAGAACTGGTTGGAGATGGATCGTTGTGGGTATGACCTGGAAGTATGTATCTCCCCATCCTGCCCTTTACTTCTCTCTGTTTCCTGGCCGCCATGATTTAAACAGATTTCCTCCTCTAGGACCTTTTATGGTGCCATTTCTGCCTTGGAGCCAGTCAACCACGGACTACAACTACAACTAGAAATAAATCTCCCTTCCCTTAAATTGAGAGTGTCCACTATTTTCTCCCAGCAATGAGAAGAGGGACTAAAACTTGGGTCACTTCCTTTGGAAAATGTATTTATTTTTCCAGCTCTTCCTCCTTTGTCTGCTTCCTGGTCCCCAAGCAACGATTGTCTTTGTCTTCCATGTTTTTCTGTCATGTTCTACAGCTACTGTTTCCAAAACCATAAGGAAATACAAACCCTGGTATGGAGCTATAGTGTCCAGTCTTAAAGACACGAGCTATTTTATAGACCTGCAATCTGATTTTAATTTTTTTTTTTTAATCTGTGTTCCTAGATGGTTTTGGAAGTCAAGGTTGAGCACAATTATTTGACAGAAATACACTCAGAAGAATACAAGCAATCTATTTCCAATGCCAGTATCTTCAGGACTTTGGGGCCATGCTCTCCAGGGAATGGGGGATCCCAGAATTTACCTCTTCCTTCTTTTATCTCCCTGGTAAGAGAGTGGGAAGTTGTGCTTTGCTATTTGCTTCTGCCGTGATGTACTGACTCATCACAGGCCCAGCGCAAGTGAGTGCTAAGCAAAGACTGGAACAATAAACAAGGATGAAAAATAAATTTACTCTGTATAAGTAGTTTATTAAGTAGTCTTCAGACACTAGATGTTCAAGGTCATTTCACACTGGAATCTCCTGAGGTCCTTGCTACTTGGTAACAAGGTGGATAAGTCCATATAGATAGAGAGAGCAAGCATATTTGCTTTAATATAAGACAGAGTTTGCTTTTCTACTGAACCCACTTTCACAACAACCTGCTCATTCGTTGATCCAAGAATATATGAGTGGAGTAATCCACCTGTGAACTCAGAGAACTCATGTCTCCATAACCAGCAGTTTCCCACTCCTCAACCCTGCTGTGCTGGAGTCCAAGTTTCCAGTGGGGGAAATTTTAGTGGATAGATAGACAGATAGATACATACATACATGCATACACATATAGAGGTGATTAACAAAGGATAGATGGAAAGATAGATGTATAAATGATTGTCATGGTGGGTGGGTAGATGGTGGATGAAATAAAAAAAGATAGATGACAGACACTGTATACAGCGAGTTCATTAGCAGGTATCAGATAGCTCAAGACATATTAGTAATATGGATGCATAGAGAGATAGATAGACAGGTGATAGATAGATAATACGTGGAATAGAAAAAATAAAAGATGACATATATAAATACACACATATATATTATATATAGATATGGTTAACATCATTGAATGTACAGTAAGTTGAAAAGTAGATGATAGATACATAGGATACATAGGTGAACTGATGATAGATAAATCAATTGATGTCTGGTAGAGTAAATATGCATAAGTGGACAAGTAGATTAGTGACAGTTCTATCATATAAGAATGGATGGATTATGGATAGATTGATGATAGAGAGGGTGATAAATGCCAGCTATATTTATATGAGATAGATGATAGGTAGATAAATAATAATGATAGATAGATGATAATAGGTAGGTAGGTAGATGATAGAAGATAGAGAGATGATAGATAGATAGGTGATAGATAGATAGATGATAGAGATGGTGGATAGGGAATTAGATAAATACCTGAAGAAGTAGGTAGAGGTCCTAATTCAAAGGTAGGGCTGGCTGATGTAAATACAATTTTCGAGACAAAGAGTTTTGAAGTCCTTGATTGTTTGCAGGTAATCGGTTTCCTGGAGACAGGTGATTCTTCTACAGGCAGCTTCCTTCCTTTATCACCCTGCCTATGTTGAAATAAAAATCAGTGTGGGCAGCTTCCGGGGCTTCCTCCTGTGGGATCTAAT
Organism: Hystrix cristata; assembly: GCA_004026905.1. NCBI lineage: Eukaryota > Metazoa > Chordata > Mammalia > Rodentia > Hystricidae > Hystrix > Hystrix cristata. Next base: position 10,856 of record PVJO010020165.1, on the reverse strand, counting down.
GTGTGTGTCACAGTCTGGGGCTCTTCATTTTCTCCAGCTTTTTACGGGTTAGAGAACAAATAGGGGAAGAGGTTCTTTTTTAGAGTCTCTGAGAAATTTTTTTTTGGCAGATGGAAAAGCTCTGTAATAAGTTGATAATTACTTGGAGAGGTGGAGTCTGGTAATGATCCTTCAGTCTCTCCAGTGATTTTGCAAACATTAGTTTACTCTGCAGTAATTTTCTTTCTGCTTAAAATATTAAACTGTATTCTATTTCTTCCTTTAGATCAGAATAATGTATCAGTTTCCTTGTTCTATTTGGAATTGCCTTATTGATTGACTGATGGATTGATTGATTGATTATTGGAGGAGCTGGAGATTTAATTTAGGTTGAGCTACGCCCCCAGCTCTGAATATTATAACATTTATTATTTAGATATAATTACAGAACACACATTTAAAGATGCCAATCTGGCTTATATTACTTCATCTTCTAGTATCTGAAAGATTTATGGTTACATATTCCAAAAAAGGCTCTTAAATCCATTGATCACATTAAATGAAAATTAGATTTCCATAAAGAATGCTCAGTCTGGATAAGAAAATATATGGGAAATAGAACAGAAACTCCCTACTGATGAAATCTGCCTCAAATCTACTGACCACAAAATGAAATACATTTACCTAAAATAGTTAACAGACACAGTTAAGCAGTTTTATCAATATATGTTGATGGAATATTTAAATCGCTATGGATAATGTGATAAAAACACAAGTGATGGTGAACAATAAACTCACAGAATAATATCAGAAAAAGTTACTGTTAGAATTCGCATGTTTATAAAAGGATTTCTGGTGATCCACTCAATATTTAAGAATGTACATCCTGTTGGGCTTTGAAGGACTTCATAAGGTTGCTCTTATGATATTTCCACTATCAGTTGTAAGAACATAATAAAAACTAATGAGGAAATACAGTTTGGCAGTGAACTGGGGAAAAAGAGCTTAAAGGCAATGACCTGAATAACTTTATCTGCTGGAAAAGCAGGTGAAGTAGTCTAATTCTTTAAAATCATGGAGCTCAAAGTACCTACACATAAATAGGTAGACTTACTTCTAGAGATGCAACAAAATATTGCAAAGCAGAATTTGTGAAAAAGAACTTCATTAACTCACAAAAGTCGTGTGCTATCTAGGTTATCATTACTTGTACAGAACACAGAATAAAAGGTTAATTTTTGCTCATAGTTTCAAAGGGTTCAGTCCATGGTCAGCTGGCTCCAAGGCAGAAACATCATGGCGGATAGGCCTGGTGGAAAGAAGACGCTCACATCATGGTGATCAGGAAGCAGACAGAGAGAGGAAAAGAGACAGGTAGGAAAGATATCAGAGCCAGGATATAATGCACGGTTTAAATGCAGCCCCCCCAGGGACCTATTTCCACACCTATTTCCTTATATCTGAATCTCTCATTCAGCTATGCATCAACTTCCACATTAATCCACAAGGAAGCTAATGATCTGATCATCTTTCTAGACTTCACATTGAACAGTGCTGCTTTTGGTGAATGGGTCTTGGGTAAGGTGGCTGACACTTCATAGTTAATGCTTAACAATCAGAAACCAGAAGTTTGAAATCAAAGTAAAAGTTGAGCAATACTTGCAAGTCCTAGAGAAGAACTTATTTCTTGCTTTGTCCAACTTTATTGGTTAATCAAAATTCTTGGGGTTCTTTTATTAGTGAATATATCGGTCTAACTCTGCCTTTGCCTTTATGTGACTTCTTTGCAGTATTTTCAGTTCATTTTATAAAAAAAAAAAAAATTAGTCATGTTGGATTAGAGCTCATTGTACTCCAGTGTGACATTGTCTTCAAAGAATACAACTGCACATCCCCATGTCCAGATAAGTTCTCTCTCTCAACTTCTAAGGGTGAGGATTTCAATATGTCTTTCTAGGAGGAATACAAAGAATGGTGCAGTCTCACATGGGAATATGCCCTTCTCAAAGAGAGCTCCCTGCCTCTTCCACCATGTGAAGACTCAGCAAGATGGCACCATCTATGTTGCAGGAAGTGGCCTCCCTAGACACCAAATTGATTGGTGTCTTGATGTTGGAATTTTGGCTCCAGAACTGTTGTTATACACATGAGATTTGCCATTTATGGAATTTGTTACAGCAGCTCAAATGAAGGAAGACTCAAATTACAGTAGTTTCCACTCACCTACGGGCACATGTTCCAAGACTTTGAATGGGTACCAGAGATGACAGGTGGTATGAAACCCTGTTTAGAATATCCTCCTTCCTTTATACAGACACATATGATAAAGTTTAATTTATAAATAAGGCACAGTAAGAGGTTAACAGTGATAATTTAAGGTAGATCCTAGCAATTTCTGTATTTTTTCTGTTCTGATGATACCAAGCTATTTCACAATTTCACTTAAAGGAAACCTTTCACAGATTTTCTTTGGCATATATAAATTGCAAACATTATTCTTGGTCCTAGACACCATTATAAAGTACTTCAAAGGTTAACTAAACACTAGCATTGCCCCTTAATACTATAATGGGGAACCTTACCTTCAAGGTGAATGCTACTAAGTGAGAGGTGGGTAGTGTGAGAGATGTAAATACAGTGGTAAAATTAAGATTCACATTCCTGGAAGGATGAGTTGGGATGGATTAGAATTTACCACTCTTTTCAGAATGGACACACACAATAGGGATGTAAGGAATTGTCTAGTTTTGGATTTTCCATTTATTTGATTTGCATGACTCATGGCTGGGAGTGACTGTGGAAAGGAGAATAAGAGATAAAGAGGTTTTATGGTGTTGAAGACTGAGTAACTTGAACATCCCACATGGATTATTTTCTCTGGTCTGGAAATGGGAAGTCTGAGGTCAAGGTTCTATTGTGGGGTGGGGCGTCCTCCTGAGGCCTCTCTCCTGGGTTGTATTTGTCTTCTAAAGTACAAGTAGCAGCAACATGACATGTAGATCCCAGGAGCAGGACCAAGGGCTCTTTATATAGATGAGCAGCATGCAATCAAAAAGTTTTCCCCAACTCCATGGATGAGCCTTCCAGGATGGACGACCCTCTGTCCATTTATACTGTAACAAAGATCAAGAGTAACATGTATGAGATGTATGATCTTGAAGTATCCAGACAAACAGAACAAATAAGATGTGTGTGTGTGTGCAGTAAGATAGATGATAGACAGACAGATGATACATAGATACATAAATCGATAGATACATAGATAGATCGATAATACATAAATAATGATAATAGATAGATGGTACATAGATAGATGGATTGGTGATACATAGATGATACATAGATAGATGATACATAGATAGATATAGATAGATGATAGATGATACATAGATAAATAGATGATACATATATATAGATAGATGATAGATGATACATAGAAAAATAGATGATACATAGGTAGATAGATAGGTGATAGATAGAAAAGATGATGGATAAATAAAACAGAACATTGGAGCTGGGGATTTAGCTCAGTGATTAGAGTGCTTGCCTTGCAAGCACAAGGGCCTGAGTTCGATCCCCACACCACAAAATAAATAAATAAATAAATAAAACAGAACATTGATATATAGCTAGATAAATAGACTATAGATAATTGCTTGGGCTAGGTAAGATAAGTAGATAGTAAAATAGATAGAATAGATGCATATTGATAGGTACCTAACAAATAAATAGATGGAACCAATCGATATTTAGGAAAATAGATGATATAGGTAGATAGATAAATAGATAGATAATAGATAAATAGAAGAGTTAGATGAAAGATTATTGTCACAGATTAAAAGATAGATTCAATCAATACATGAGCGTTTAATAGATATATATGTATGGATAGACAATTGCAAGATAGAGAACAGATACAATCAATAGATGGGTAAATAGATTAGAAACATATGATCAATAGATAGTTAAATATGTTAGATAAATAGGTGGAATAAGTAGATGGAATATGGCTAGCTAGGATAATACACACATACACACATACATGGACAGACAGATAAATTGATACATGAAATAAGTGGAACAGATGTTTGGATATAATAGATTGATAGATGATGGATAGAAAGGGTCAAAGAAAGAAAAATACATAGGACAGGTAGATGATATATAGCTAGGCAGATAAGTAAATAGATGATAGGCAGATGGGGAGATAAGCAGATAGACAGATAGATAAGTAGATAGGTAGGTAGATAGGTAGATAGATAGATGATAGATAGATAGACAGATAGATGATAGATATCACTCAGTTCTTTCTAGAGGGACAATGAAAGACTGAGGGGATTAGGAAGAGACTATTATCTGAAATAATGTGAACCATAGTAACTCGGAAACTTTATGTGCAGGCAAATTTTTAAAAATTGAATTTTCTGATTTTATATGCTTGTTTTTATTGTTTTTAATAAATGTGAATCTGTACTCACATTAAAAGTTACAGTGCTTTTTAATAGACACATTTTGAGTTTTACAGGGAGCCTCCTGATCCACAGCCATGCTATATCTCAAGAAATGTTATGAAACATGATTGTCTACTAGAAACAGGTGAAAGAAATCTTCCTCACGTTCGACACTGAATTACTTCTACTGAATGCCATTGTGTACTGATGACTAAGTAGATTTTGGCAGCAAGATTTGGTATAAGATGCTTCCAATGTGTGCCCTGGTTTCTGTTGCTTAGATGAGTACAGATCGGCGTCTCTAATGGTTATGTTGTAGTTGGTATCTTTAGGATGTATATACATTTTTCCTGACTCACATAACCTCAGATATATAACCTTCAAACTAGAAAGAGTTTATCTTGTATTTAATGGAACAATTTCTGTTTCTAACTCAATTTTTATTCCTGCATTATTATTTAATGCTAGATTTACATAATATAATGTAAACTAACTTCCAGATAGCTGAAGCTTTCCCTGTTTGCTTTAATGGGTATTCTGTTCCCCCAGCCATATTAGCGCTAATCGCTGTTCAATGGCTGGATAAGGTACAAAGCATTTATTGAGGATTAGTAGATATGTATATGAAACCTTTGATATTTATAGAATGAAGAACTTTCTTGTAGGATAGTTAGCAAACAAAAATATGTGCTTGTGTAACCGAACTAACCTTTCATTTACTCTTAGGGTTAGAATTCGGAGGCCAAGTAGACCCACCAAATAAATGTGAATTATAACTTACCACTAATTAATTCAAGCTCTCACACACACTTTCTAATATGTGTTTATATATATATACACACACAGCACATATATATGTGCTGTGTGTGGTATACGATTAAATTTCAGTGTTGTTTTAATTTACATTTCTCTAATGGCCAGTGACGTTGGGTGTTTCACATATTATATAGCTTATTATATAACACATATTACGTAACTCAGCATACATATACAGAAAAAGCATATAAAATACATAAATAATATAATTTATTATATTTAGTATATATACACAGAAAAAGGTTGTTGTATACATTATATAAATCACACATTGCCTACCACCAAATGCATTAGTAAATTGTGAAAATGTACTTAAAATATATTATTTTTGTGCTATCCGTACTAATAATGACAGGACTGTCTTCCAATAAACTAAGGTGTTTTTGATCCCATGAGAATTACATACAAATGATAAAAGAAGTCGAAACTCAACATCACTGGCCATTTGACAAATGTGAATTAGAACAACACTGAGGTTTCATTTTATGGCCGTCAGAACGACCATCCCCATGAATTCAATTAATCGCACAAACACGAGGCTGTAGGGGAAGAAGCAACCATTCTACAAGGCTCTTGGGAATGCGAAGTAGTAAAATTTTGTGCGATTCAGTGTGGAGATTCTTCATCAAAAAAATTAAAACTAGATGTACCATTCGATACAGATATTACATGTCTAGGTATCTTCCCCAAAGAGTTCAAGACATCCTATTACAGGGATCCAGGCGCATCCATGTTAATGGTAGCACAACTCATAATAGCTAAATCTTGGAAGCAACCTGTGTACCCATCAACAGATAAATTGATAAAGGAAATGTGGTATTTACTCACGATGAAGTACTACTCTGCCATAAAGATGAATGAACTTGAGTCATTTGTAGAATAATGGATGCACCTCACTGTTAAGTAAGACCATACTGTTAAGTGAAATTAATCAGACACACAAGATTAAATATCACATGGTTTCTCTTGTATGAGGAGCCCAAAGTATAAATAAAGAGCAAAATAAAAGATAGATAATAGCTAGTAGGGAGATTGATCTTTCTCAAGTGGGAAGGGGATTAAAAAATGGAGAGGAGGGAGAAAAGGGGGGTGAAATTAAATAATTAAGATGTGCTATGTGCATTCAGCAACTCCACACAAGGAATGTAAATATTAGGTACTGCAAACATGGACTAATTAATAAAAATAAAGCAATGCGCTACCCCTCAAAGCTACAATAGAACACGAAAGTTTTACTGACTAAAGTTAAAATGTAAAATGCTCTATGCTCACATGGCTCATTTTATGTCTGCAATTATAAAGTTCACTGAGTGACCTTTATTATCGTCTGACTGGCCAGAGAGCACTCGGGGAATCAGATAAAAGCAGTTCAAAGAGTTAACGAGATGATTCTCCATGAGCATCTTCCAGACTCAACTTCCAGAGAGTGCTCACTATAACATCTACTGGACTGTGAAATTATTTCCTGGGTCGGGGGGAGTGTGGAGGGAAAACCTAAGTGCCGTCTTTTAAAAGCACCGGGACAGGCCCTGCAGAGGCATCGACGGAGAGGCAAGTGGTCAGCTCTGGAAGGGCTGGTTCTCTTGCCCAGATGTTGTGGTTGCCAAGTCCTCGGTTTTTGACCACCCAGCTGTGCAGGCGACGGCGCACGTGTAAACCGCACTGGCGGCGGGCAGATTGCCAGGTAGCTTGGAACAAAGACCTCAAAACTGCAAGGCAAATCGCAAAGCTTGTCTGCCAACAACGGCAAAGGGACTCTGTTGCTCCAGTGAGCACTCCAGACGGCACATTGTTAGTGAATAAATGCTCACATCTTCTACACCTGTTATTTTGGAAACAAATTAGAGAATTCAGCGTGTCAGTCTACCAGACTGGGGCATCAGCTCATGGGTTTGTCTAACTTCCCAGTGTCGATTGATCATTTCTTTGGTTTTGATGTGTTTTAATTTCCAAAAAAAAAGGGCCAAGAACGAGACGAAAGCGTCCGGAAGATTTATGAATGATGATGTTACATTGAGTGCTGTGTTCACATTATTTTGTTTCTCCTGTTTGTTCTAACGTATTTTTTCCTTTGCTATACCCATAAATGATTTTTTAAACTTTGCATTAGTTCCTGTTTGCAGTACATAATGATCGCATTCCTCACGGGGAGTTGGTACATGTTAATAACACATTTCATTTTTTAATCACCTTGAAATCCAATTAACAGTTTTATTAATAGTATCATTATAAAATCTTTGGGAAAAGTACAATTACTTTGTGACTCTATAAAATGATCTTATTTCCCTCAAACTATTTCCTACTTCCTAAAATTCCTTAGTATACTCTGACATTTTTTAAAGAGGAAATATGAATTTCAGTGAACTGGGAGCAATGGTATGTGATATTTACTTTCTTGCTCAGTGTTTCAAAAAGAAGAACACATTATAACAAGAAAATAGTTCATTTGGTATAAGTGGCTTTGTGGAGGGAGACACAGTAATGGAATTTTGCTGAATCTTTATGAATAGAAAACTATAATAAAATCAATGTGACTACAACTACAATAAAATCTATATAAATTGTCAAGGAAGCCCACTAGTGACTATATACGTGTGTACTCTTTAAGCATGTTTCTTCATCTTGCTCATCTGTGCCTCCTAACTCTGGCTCCCCTTTCCATTTGCAAAAGCTCAATTTTCATTTTATTTTTTATTCTTTTGTTTTAGTTCCTTTTCTCATCCTCTCCCTCCCTCCATCTCTTGTTCCACTTTCCATTTGAGAATATCCCGTACTTCCTATTATCTGACCTTTATTTTCTCTTTATATTTTGGGTTTCTCATGTAAAGGAAACCATATGACATATAAACTTATGTATCTGATTTATTTCAGTTAACATTATGGTCTTATCATGTTCCTACAACCGTGTTCCTAGAAATGACTCACGCTTCTCCTTCTTTATGGCAGAGTAGTATTCCATTGTGTGTAACTATCATATATTTTTCTGATATTCAGATGAAATCTTAGAGCATATGTACAGATATAAGCTCTTCATCATTAATTTCAATGTTAGAAAATTTGTTTGGTCTGAGATATCGCCATTAATAATCTCTTCTACAGGCAATGATATCCAAAAGGAACATTATTGGTGATCTCTGAAGAATAAAATCATAAGGACACTAATTGCAGAAAGTAAATTCTGAGGATTTTAAGATGTAAGACTCTGATTAGGAACAAGAAATGGAGGGAGGGTGTAGGGAGGGAATAGAAAGGAGATGGAGAAAAACAAGCACAGAAGGCAAAAAGAATGAAAAAAAAATAGAACTTTTGCAAATGCAATAGAGACAAGGATTTGAAAGGATCAGGGTGTGAGGGAAGAGTGAAGGTATAGAAAAATAGAGAAAAAAATTAAGATATACTATGTGCATGTACCAGCTCCTCATGATAACTGCAATCATTATGTCCTGCAAACACATACTTATAAAAGAACAAAAACCAAGAAAGATGTTCTTGGTTTAAAGACAATTGGGAAATATAGACAAGGGCTTGTTAGATATGTATTTTAAACAAATTGATTTGCCTGGTAAAATGAACCAGAAGGGTACAGAACATGGATGCCAAGTGAAAACAGATGGGTCTCCAACAAAATTTGAAAGCGAGTTGAAACAAAAATATTTAAAGAGAATGATGAATGTACAAACGAATGGCTTATTATAGTTGTCTTAATTTAAAAACTTCAGGTAAGGAAATCAGCATAAAATGCTTTCTAGGTGATTCTTTTGATATTGCTGAAACTAAAGCCAATTCTTCTTCAACTCATAAATATTCATTAGGAACGTTGTTCCAGTCTAACTTGCAAGAGTATTTTTTACCAATAGTACAAAAAATATGCACCTGTATTCTTCCTATTTCAAGTGAGAAGAACAATAGCAAAGTCCACGAATTTCTCCAATTTTAAAACAATCTTCCCCTCTGAGTGGTTCATGCTGAGGAAGTTTATCAAATCTGAGATATTTAGGATCTATATTTAGAGCACAGGCAGATTTTCCCCGCTTAAATCATAAAAAAAAGTGTTTTTCAACTAATTTCAATTTCCAAAGACAGGGCATTTTTTTTTAACCTAATATTGGAAAGAAAGTGTTCACCAGTAATGAAATTGCAAGAAGCCAAGGGCCTTAGACTCTGGTGATTGTTAAATCCTTATCAGTATAAAAACAAAAATTCAGGATCGATTGTTAAATAGGAAAAAGTCTACTGAGATAATGAGAATTTAGGTTCTTCGCGATATTTACAGCGGTTATTTTTCTTTATAGTGTCGTGTTATGCAAATTAAACTGATATTATTTCTTTGGGTATCTTTCTGTTTTGTTTTTAACTTAACCAAATTACAGCATCCTGTACATGATTTTTAATGTTTATCTAAGAATGTAAAAGACTTTTTCAAAATTTGAAAACGTATTTTCATTACGTTAGGTGTATGTAATGTCTTTTTTTTTTTTAAACATGGAATTGTGTATATCAACAAAGAAATGTGAGGGAAAACACAGACTTACCGAGACAGCAGAAAAATATACATTTTATTTGTATGACTGAGAAACAATTATTTTAATATTTAATTCTATTTTCCTAGCATTTTTAAGCATTGGAAGGAATAAATGAGATGCATTTGTATAGAAAATTAGTTTTTTTTTTTTAATATGGACTGATTAGAAAACAAGCTTTAATTCATAGCTAAACAATATTTCATCAATGTATCTACCGAGTTCCTTTTTCACAATGAAGTAGATGCTTCTGGATTTGTTTTTCATGACTCAGTTGCTATGATATTAGGTGAATCATTTGCATTATCCCCAAAATTCCTTCCTTCCCATTATAAGATGTTCATTCCATCCCTGGAGTCCTCTGAAATCACAGTTCTGAAATTCTGAAAAGTTTTCCAATGATCGAGACCTAGAGAGACTGTCCGCACACGTTTCCAACCTTCTCTGTAGGATTTGATGTACATCCTCTTTAAATAGTTTTTCTCAGTTTCCTTTTATGCCCTTTCTTGCTTTTAACAACTTCAAAGCAGCCCTGAAATACCCATAAACTGACATCTTAGTGGGGATTTTTCTGATCTGTTAGAGTTTTAAATGTTTTTAAACATGCGCCTCCAGATCTGTCTCTCTCAGCATCGTGCGAATGCGTAAAAATGGGAATATATTTTATTGTTTAGGTGTTTGGTCCATTTTGATTTTGGGTCAGTACTTGGTGAGAGATGACTCTAGAGTCAATCTTTTGAATGTGAACAGCCAGCATTCCCAGCTCCACTTATTCAAGAGGCCGACTTTCTTCTTGTGCAAGTTCTTGGCCACCATGTCAAAGATCAAACAGTTGAAGGTCGTTGGGGTTGCTTCTTCACCCTCTGCTTTGTTCCACTTGTTCTCATGTATTTTATTTTTGGCGACTACCATGCTGTCTTTATCAACGTATCTTTGTAATGCAACTTCACATGTGGGGTTGTGATGCCTCCCACTTTACTCTTGTTGCCCATGATTGCATATGCTATTCGAGCTTTCTTCTGGTCACAAATGCATTTTAGGACTGTTTTCTCCAGTTCGTTAAAGAACACAGCTGGTACTGTGTTTGGGA
>PVJO010020164.1:0-32647 GCA_004026905.1 Hystrix cristata | reverse complement strand
CTTGTAAATTCTGTTTTATGCTTTGAAAACAAGATATTTGAGTTTTGCTTAACCCAAATTTTAAAAGTTTTTCCTTTTTTTATCCTTCCTGAGTTTCTTTGTTTCTTTCGACTAGGAATTTTAGTTTACTTTCATTTGGAGAAGAAGCTGAGGAAGAAGAAGAAGAAGTAAATCGAGTTAGTCAGGTAATGTCTAATTTACCTTTTTTTTGAATTATAAGAGATTAAGGTCTATGTCTTATTTATTTTGTGTCTCTTGTTTCTGCTTTACCTGGAATGGCACATTTTGTGTGGTACATACTCAGTAAGTATACATTGAATTGCTTTGTAAAGTAATTTGAGGTCAGTAATATTTACAACTTCTAAGTTGATTTGCCTTAAAATTATTGAATTATTTATTTTTTAATCTTGGCATTTTGTTGCGTCGTGTTGTGTTTTGTTTATTGAGACAAGGTCTTGCTGTGTAGTTTATGCGTTGAAATCACTGTGTATCCCAGACTGGCCTTGAATTTGCGGCAATCTTCCTGCTTCAGCCTTCAGAGTGCTGGGATTATAGGCATGTGATGCCACACTTGCAAATCTTTGAATTTTTTTCTATCAGTTAAAGCTAGATTTGAAAGTTTTTTTGAGTAGTTCAAATTTATGGTTCATATTTTAATTGATATTTATTCGATTTGCTAGATGGTAATGATTATTATCACCATTATTATAACCAAAAGTCTTCTATTCATCTCTTATATTCATTTTAACTTCTATTATTTATGTATAGTTTGTTTGCTTAATACTCATCACAGCCCTTTGAAATAGGTGCTATTGTTACGAAATTACTTGTGAATAAATTCAGGTATAGATAGGTTATAGTTTGCTCAGAATCACGTACCTTCTAAATAGCCGCAGCTGGGACCCCAACCCACATCTAACTATAAAACCCTTGTCTTTGAGTAGTACATCGCCTCCTGGCATTTTACTTCACCAGTCCTTCACTCAGGCTTTTATGTGGTTTTCCTTGGTTGCATTTTCGTTATAAAACTCATTGTTGAGACACGTACACTGTAGTAGCGTCTTGCCCTTGGCGAGAGCAAATTCTGGTATTTGTACTCCAAAAAAATCATCTTCAGGAGTTTTCCTCCCCAAAGTTATGCTCTGCCTTCCTTGCTTGGAAATTAGTGAATACTGAGACCTAAATGATTAAGTTCAAACATTTTATTGTATTAATTAAAATTTAATAGCCTAACCCTCTCTTACCTGCTTAACACATTTACCTATTTTTTTTAACCAATTCTTGTAATATCATTGACATAAAGCACTTTTTTGTTACCCTTGGTTTTACTCCTTTATCCAGGTGCTGCTCTTGTTAGTGAGCATGGTTTGGGGAGGCTAATAATGGGCACATAGTAAGCGCTCTACTTGTACTTATTACATTAAAAGTGAATTAAAATGGGCGTGTATAAGAAGTCATTTGGTCATAATTTTTCCTCTTCTTTACAGTATCCTTGAGTGATATCTTTGATTCTGTCGATTCAGTTACCACTAACTTATAAACCAACATTCCAAACTCTAGGAGATAAAGCTAAATTTTTCTTCTGGATTTTTTTTTAAGTTCTTGTTGGTAATGCAGAGTGGTGATATTCATTTTGGGGAATTGGTACAATGTGTATAACATAATCTTGGTTGTTTCTAATCCCTTTACTGTGCCGTCTCTCTTCCTTCACTCTCCCTGATCTCCTTCTCCGTTTCCAGCAGTCTACCTTCTAGCTTCCTCTCATCTCTCCTCTCTGTGTCCCTCCCTCCGTCCCTCCCCACCTCTCTCTGTCTCTGTCCTGTCTCATCTACTTTTTTGTCTCTAAGATTTAGCTCCATTATCACCTCCCGACTATCTCTACCTCTCTCCTTCACCAAACTCTCACCCAGGCTCAGCTAGATACTTCTTTCTGTGATAATTTGTCTGTGCCATTAATACACTTACCATAGTGCATTATAACGCTTTATTTTCTCATCTGCTAACTGTACTAAATATTTATTTTATGTAATATAATTCCTATAAGAACCATGTTATATAGATATCATTCCTATTTCAAGGATAAAAAAAGTCTGTACTCAAGTTAAATGACTTGTTTAAGAATGTATATATAGGAGTTGGGGATTTAGCTCAAGTGGTAGAGCACTTGCCTAGCAAGCTCAAGGCCCTGAGTTCAATCCCCAGCAACACCCCCGCCCAATGTGTACATAGCAAGTAATGGAATCAGAATTTTAGACTTAGTCTGTATTATGATTGTGCGTGCTGCAGATGCTGTCTCTCTCAAGCCCAAGTCATTTAAAAGGCTGCTTAGAAATTTCACTGGTAGCACAGAATTTCAGTAGCGATGCTCAGTGGAATTAGCCCACTGCCCTCCCCCAACTCTTACACGATCCTGTGTAATAGGTTGAGTGGCCCTGGAAAGCAGTGATAGAAGAGTTGTCTTATGAATAATTTTGTTGAAATTAAATTTTTGATTTAAATTAAGTTTTGTTCATAATTGCCTTGACTTGGACTTCACTAGGAAATGAGTTTGAGTTTTTCCTGTTTGTAACAACAGCATGTATCAAATGCTGCATACTTAGCTTTTTTCCTGCTTTGTGTTGTACAAAATGATATGTTTAAATCATATTGAATATTATAACTTGTACCCCAAGAGCAGTTTGTGTTTGTTGTGAAATTGCAGTGAAAGGATACTACCTAGATAACAGCAGCTTACTCTTTACTTTCTCTGTCAAAACTGAGACACACTTCAAACAATTTAGAAAAATGAAGTAAAATTTTTTTTTTGCTAAGAACATTACAGCGGGGTGTAGGGATGTAACTCAGTGGTTAGAGCGCTTGCCTTGCAAGCACAAGGCCCTGAGTTTGATCCCCAGCACCAAAAAAAAAAAAAAAAAATGAGTATTACAATGCACAGAGCATTATCAAATAAGTATTATTATCTTAGTGTTGTAACATTGTTTCTCTCATCTGACTCTTTAAAGAGGGGTGCTATTTGATAAAATTACTGTCATATATCATATCTCTAGCTCACTTAACTTTTCTTTGCTCTAGCTGCCTACTGGATACTTTTGTGTGAATATCTCACTAGTTACCCAACTCTGGCCAGGGGTTAACTCCCTGTCTTTTTTTCCTATAATTCTTCATTTTGTAGCTTTTCGTTCTATGGCCCGATATCAGTATTCTCCAAATAACTTTAGGTTCAATTCTGATTTTTATTTTTTTCTCTGCATTACCAGTTACTCACACTGTGTCCCAGCAAGTTTTCATCAAAGAATTATCTCAAATCTATTTTTTCCTTTTAATTTTCTACTACGTTTGTCCAGGCCTTCCTTATTTCTAGCCTAAGCTTTGGCAGTAATCCACACAGTGATCTCCCAACTCCCTTTTCTTTCTTTCCTTCTACACGTAGCTACCAGAGTAGGCTTCCTGCTGCTTCCGTTACTCTTTATTGGAGAAACAAACAAACAGTATATATATATATATTTTTTTTTTCTCCGAATTCCTTGGCCTCTTCTTTCCAGCCTCTGCTTTCCTGTGACTCCTCTCCATCAACTCTGCCCTTTTGTCTAATACTTCTTAAACCCTGCTGATGAACACACTTGTGGTGCTTTTTTAAAAAATGAGGTTCTTAGGCCCACTTCAAACTGACTTAGTCAAAATTTCTTAGGGTCCCAGGAAGCAGTACGCTTAATGAATTCTCCTGGAATTCATACCTGGGAAATACAGAAAATGCTGCAGTAATAGAACTGCATGGTTTGCTGTTCTGTGCATGTGCTTTGTCTTTTCACTTTTGGGTGCCTTTATGTTCTTTTGCAGGCATGAAATGTCTCATCCTACCTGTTACTGTCAAAGTCATATTTATTGTCAACATCCAAAAAAGCATCTTTTCCAGTTTTTTGATATTTCCCTTTTCTAACCTGACCCTTGCCTTTCATTCATTACCTTACATTTTCCCTTTTAAAACATACTTTTTGCTTTATTATACAAGGAGCATATCACTATATTCTCATTCTATTCCAACAATGTACTCTGTACTCTCCGCCTTACTAATATGGCATCCTGGACTATAAGCTCCTTGAAAATAGATTTTGTATTATCTTTGAGTGTGTTATCATAGAAATAGCTTGGATTTGGGATCATACAAACTCATACTGAAA
Organism: Hystrix cristata; assembly: GCA_004026905.1. Lineage (NCBI taxonomy): Eukaryota > Metazoa > Chordata > Mammalia > Rodentia > Hystricidae > Hystrix > Hystrix cristata. Next base: position 28,469 of record PVJO010020164.1, on the reverse strand, counting down.
CTTTGCTTTCTACTAACACTTTATGACCTTGGGTAACAGACTTTCTGAGTCTCAGTTTTCCTTTTTGTAACATAGAAATAATATATGTCAGTTAAGGTTGTGAGATAAGCATTTGGATAGTCCTTATTTTGGTATATTATACAATCTTGAAAAATGCCTGTGAAAGTCACATATCTTAAAATAGAACAATATACTGTATAATTGGTATTTTATTCTCAGAAGGGTAAAAAATACCAAACTGTCTGCAATAATATCATATTTATTGTGCGTAAGCTGCTGCCCTTAAACCCAAGCAATAGGAAGGCAGGTCAAAAAACCTCTCCAGCAGCTGAGCTTCTGGAGGTAGGAGGCCGTATTCTTGGCATGAGTGGCCTAGTGTCCTTCCTGAGGATCTTAGATGACAGCTTGACAGCCTTGGAGAGCACAGGTGCAGCCTTGCACACTGTGACTCTCTAACAGCCCGTTCTGTACATGCAGGTGGGTCTTAGCATATTGCAAGATCTCTGGCCTACAGAATTAGCTGTTTTGTGTATTTTAGGTAGTGGGCAAGTGAGTAGTTTAGTCTGAGAAAAATAGAACGGCAGAAGAATTGTTGAAATCTACTGGCTTAGAAGAAAGAAAAATGCTCTAGTATGCATGAAATGCATTTGAAAAGAATCCAAATAGAAGTGTATTTTTGTTTATTTTACTTATGTACAGTGCTTCCGACTATGAGCATACCTCAAATACATTTTACCTTTTTGGTAAAATGAAACCTTGGTAAGAAAAAGGAATGTCAGACTAAATATTGAAAAAGTATGACCATTATAATGTTAAAATTTGAGCCTTATTTTTAAACGTATGAAATAACTAAAATGAAAGCCAAGTATGTGTCTTTTCTCATAACTAGAAACAATTTGAAGTTTCAATAGTTGTATGAAATTAACATTTCTAAAGGACTAAAAATTATTGTTTTGTTATTCATTTGCTTATCGAGTTTCTTTTTTCAGTGACTCCATCACGTTAAGCTTTATTCCAGAACTTGTCTGACTGATCAGAAGTTAATAAGTGGTAAACTTTGAATTGAGGCCTTACTTTATGTGAGAGGAGAAGTAAGGTAGAGTCCCTTGTGGTTTGTGGCTTAGCAGTGTGGAATTACAAACCCTCCTTCACCCCACTTACTTATTCATGACAAGGTGTCTCTCCCACATGGGTTATCTTTCCTCCAATATTTATTTCAGTATCTTTCTACTACCTGATAAAATCTCCTTAGAATCATAGAATTTTATAGCTTAAAGGGACCTAGTCCAACTTCCTTTCTTTATAGATGAGGAAACTGAGAATCTAGTTAAGTGACTTACCAGACTGACTTCATTTTGTTTTTGATAGGATTGCATGATAGAGGGATGTCATAGTAATCATGTCTTGGGTTCAGAAAAGCATATTGTCAGATTCTTATAATATTCTTGTGGGAAACATGAAGAAATGTGATCTGGGATTGGATTTATAGCTAATTGAATAGTTCTGCCCAACAGGGGCTTTGTTGTCAACCTGTGCCTGATTTTTTTTTTTAAATAGTAAGTTGAAATATACTAAGAGCATGTGTAAATTCTGTACTTTAAGTAAATGAAATCAGCTGACTATATAAATGGATTTAATTAACCTTAGTTGAATCGTTAAAAATAAGTTTTCTAGAATAAGAAATTTGACATTCTCTGCATCATTTGCTCAGTTCTGAGTGAACTTAAGATGCATCCAGAGGAAGGGAGAATTATGAGGAGGATATGGTGGATGGTAAAAACCATCTCTCAAAGGGAATGCTTGAGGAATGAGTATAGATAGAAGTAAAAACTAAATGAAAATATGATTTCAGGCTGCAAATATGTGAAGGATTTTTACCTGAAAGATCCTTCTTTTCATATTGCTTTCTTAAATAATAGTCTCATTCAAATATCTATATTGGTTAACATTCATTTATGAATCCTATGGGTAGCTTATATACAAATGCTAGAAAATATTTTCCAAGTAAAAGCTTATAGATAAGTAGTTTTCATGGGAGCGAGTTAAATGGGAGATCTGTTTTAAAAGTATCTCGATAACAAGATTTTAATGTTATCAAATTGGTACAGTAGTTCTCTCACCACAGGTGAACATTTTTAGTTAAAACATAGAATTGTAGAAGGACTTTTTCTCACCCAGAAAAATTATACTGGTAGATAAATTCATCACTTTAAAGAATGAATAAGAATGTTTTGTCATATTCTACTGTGAAATTGAACTTTCCCTCACAGTTGGAAGGTTGTGGTGGGCATGGTATGGGGAATTTCGGCTAGGCCACTGGCACAGAAATTGTCAGAAGTGTTAAGTAGTCTAATTTATAAAATGTTTCTGCTGGATTAAATTGCTCACACTTTTAGTTTACGTACATTTCTAGTTGTTCTGTTTAACAATTTTAAAAAACATGAGTACATTTGATTAGTTTTATATAACTGTTAAAATACTGCCATCAATTTAGTGGGTTTAAGTAAAACAGATTTAGTATCTTATACATCTGAAGGTCAGAAATCTGAAATAGGTTTCACTGGACTAAATATCAAGGTGTTAACAGGGCTGTCTTCTTTCAGGAAGCTCTTAAGAGAATCCATTCCCTTCCTTTTTCAGCTTCTAGAGACTACCTTTATTCTTTGACATGACCATTCCTCCATCATCAAGGCCAGCAATGATTGATAAAGTCTTGTATCATCATCCTAAACTGATTTTCTTGCCTTTCTCTAAGGACCCTTGTGAGTATCTTGGACCTACTCTAAAAATCCAGGTTATCTCAACAGCTCAGATTTCTTAATGTATCTACAAAGTTCCTTTTTGCATTATAATATAACATATTCACAAGTTCTGGGGATTAGAACATGGACATCTTTGAAGACCATTATTCTGCCTTCCAATCTATATCTAAACTAAACACTATATAGTATGTTTAATATAGGACTTCTTGGGCTGAGGATTTAGCTCAGTGGTTAGAAAGCTTGCCTTGCAAGCACAAGGCCCTGAGTTCGATCCCAGCACCAAAAAAAAGGACTTATTTATAGTTCTTTTGTATTCTAGAAAGTAGAACTAGTGTTGGTTATATGGTTGGAAATTACACATAGCTTTTTTTTTCCTCCAATTGGAGAATTTTCCAATAATGGTAGCCATTTTAAGAAGTGCATACGTGTGTGTGTGTGTGTGTGTGTGTGTGTGTGTGTCTTTGTGTGTGTCTGTGTGTGTGCATGTGCGTGTATTGATATGCTCTTTTTAGGTCTGAGACATTGGTTGACCAGTTAGCAGTGATGCCAAGTATGTTCCTACTTTTGGGTAAGAAAGTAGAGTAAGTGGCTCCTAAAAATCCTTATTTTCAATGAAGGGCAGGGAGGGAGAGGGAGAGGAGGTGTTGTGTATTTATAGAAATTGTCTCATGTGATTGTAGAAACTTGCAAGTCCAAAATATCCAGAGTAGGCCAGCAGGCTGGAGACATAAGGAATAATGAGTCTGAAATCTGCAGGTTGGAAACTCCAGTAGGGTTTCTAGGAGTTGCAACCTTGAAAAACTGCACCTTCTTTAGGAATCCTCAATCTTACTCATAATGCCCTCAATTGATTAGATGAAACTCACTCATATTATGGAGAGTAATTTCAAAGCCTACTGATTTAACTGATATCACATCTAAATAGATTTTTGTAGCTGTATCTAGACTAGTGTTGACTAAACAACTAGTCACCACAGTCTAGATGGTTGCCATATAAATTAGCCGTCAGAGGTGGAGCCCTAGACCTTCTGTCTAGGTAGCTGTCTGGCCAGTGTTGTTCCTCTGTACCATCATGTATCCCTCTTTCTCTCCCTTCCTCCTTCCCTCCCTCCCTTCCTTTTTTCTCTTCTCTCTTTTCTTCTTCCTTCCTTCTTCCCTCCCTCCCTCCCTTTTTCCTATGCTTTACTTAGTTCCTGCAGTCTTTCCCCTGCTTTGTTCTTCAATGTGAAGTTTCAGTTAACAATATAATTTTCCTACATGCCCTTTGATGTTCATTTTTAGATTTGCTCGCAGACAGTTTCGAATTGGCTATGGTGCTTCTTACACTGAATTCACTGAGTATATTTAGTGAGTTTTTTTTTTTCCTGCAGCTAAATCCTTTAGCCAGGTTCTTTTCTGAAATTGTAAAGACATTTAAAAATATATTTGGCATTTGTTCTTCCTTTGAAGTTATTGTTCCTGGTGATATAAATAAGATACTTAAAATAGGCCATTCAGAAAGACTAGGCATTGAAGACAAAGTCTGAATTCATTTTAACCCTTTGAGATTGTCTCCTCATTTCTTTAGTTCTTCTGTAATTTACTTTCTCTGCCTGCAGGATGTAGTCTACTGTTGTGAGAAGGGAGACCTAAAAAATTGCTTTTGATCATACATTTCTATTCTAATTCTGTTTAAAAAGTTAATTAAAATTTGAAATAGTGATGATTATTTGTATTGACAAGTTTCTCCTATTGTCAGGTCTTATTTTAAATTAGTGTAAAACAAGTGTTTTTTCCTTCAAGTTGTTTAATTTCAGGGAGAAAAACAAGAAAAAAAACTAGTTATTTTAAATTGACATAAAATTGTATATATTTATCCTGTACAATATGATGTGGAAGGGCTAAATTGAGCTAATTAACATATGCATTACCTCACATACTTACTATTTTTCCGTGATGAGAACATTTAAAATCTACTCTATTAGTAATTTTCAAGAATACAATACAAGAATCTTCCTCCCCACCCCGAGGATTGATCCTAAGATCTTCATACATGCTAGGCAAGGACTTTACCACTGAGCAATATCTCCAACCCCAGGATGTCCTTTAAAAAAAAAAATCACAATTGAATTAGTGAAGTAGTGTAGTTCACTAGTGAGGCAGAAACTTAGAGACCTGAATTAAAACTTACTCCTGCTGTTTATTAGTGTAACTTTCATTTTCTGATCTGTGAACGGAGAAGCTGGAACAGAGGGTCAGAGGCCAAGTCTGGCTGTGGTGTTTTTGACTTTGACTCCAAAAGTGTGTGAGGTGGAGAGAGATAAGGGATAATTTCTTAGAGTAGATGAGGATAACCTGATGTCCAGAGATGTAAGAGGAAAGAATTTTAGGGAAAAAAAGCATTAACAAATGATATTCAGGTTTTATTCCTGCTTAAAATATAATATATTTCACTATACTCTTTTTCCTTCTGCGTGTGTCTTAAATTTAATTCTCTTGTGTGAAATAGAGCTGCTGTTCTGATTTTGTAGGCAAGAGTTCTGAAGTCTGATGAGGTCATTCTGTTTCCACAAATGGCATAAGTTTTAGATTAAAACCTGCAGAATTATAGAATACTAATGAGTTTGAAACTCATTTGGTCCAACTACTTTTTCCTTTTTATCCTGTGTTTCTACTGCATCACCTGTTTTTTTGAACTTCCCCTCTGTTTTTCATAGTTGGACAAATGTATTATCAAGTAATTTTTTGGCATTTTGCCTTTTTATCACTCCTTAGTTTTAAGTAAGTTATAAATTAGAAATATAGTTAATTGAATATCAGATTATATGATTTAAAAACCTATAAATAATAGTATTTTAGATTAACTCTGACAGGTTTGTGTTGTGTTGTGTCTTGTAAACTGGACAGTAAACATTTTAATTGATTAGATTTTTTTTTTTCTTCCTGGTGCTGGGAATCGAACTCAGGGCCTTGTGCTTGCAAGGCAAGCACAATAACCACTGTGCTAAATCTCCAGCCCCATGATTAGATATTTAAAATGTTAAGAATTCCAGGTCGATACAGAAAATTTCAAATCTTTTTTTTTTTTTCTGTCCTGGGGATTGAACTCTAGGCCTATGTATTGAGCTGCACTCACAGCCTTTTTTAATTTTAATTTTTTTTTTTTCTTTTGAGGCAGAGTCTTGCTGAGTTGCTAAATTGCCCAGGCTGGGCTTACCATCCTCCTGCCTCAGCCTCCCAAAGTTCTGTCATGTACCATGCTTGGCCATCTATTATTTTTATCATGAAAGTATATTTCCAACTGTATGTATCTGCCCTGTCAAATTGGAGAGCCTGTTCTCAAAGTTAACAGGTGTTTATGGGACTTAAGAGAAAGGAGTATGTTCGTCTCTGGGTGAACAGCTTCCACCTGAGGACACAAGGTTGCAGTCTCCCATTCCACAGTGGAGCAGTTTTGTAAGATAAGGGATCCTAGCTCTAAAATCAGGTCATAAGGTCCATAAAAGCCAAAGGAAAATGAATACATTATTGTCAGACTTGGATTTAAATCCTAGATTCAGATCCTTTTCCATCTACTAGCTTTGTGACTGACCTCTACTAAGTTGCAGAATCTCTCTATAAACGTGTTAATCAAAGCTGGTAGTGCCCCACCTCTTGTGTCCATTATTACACAGTGCCTGGCACAAGGTACATACTTAATAAGTTAGAACAACACTGTCAATAGTAGTTACAGTTTTGTTTTGTATAGTAATTTCTCCTGTAATTATATCTTCTTGGTTATTACTACCAAAATGTGAATTTATTGAGAACATGAGCTTTGAAATTAAAGCACTTAATAAATATTTGGTCTCTGATCAATGTTCCCAGGCTTGTGAGGCTGTTCTGCATATCTCTTTTCCATTGATTAAATAGTACCTCATAGGTGCACTCTTCTGGTTACTTGGTGTGGTGGACTGATTGTGGTCAACTTGCACATGAACACCCAGCTGAACTGAGTTTGTGTGGTTCTGGGTGTAGGAGAGTCACCTGGAGATTATTGCCGACACAACATAAAAGGGAACAGGCACAGATGATTGCAGGCGGTTGTCTCCCAGCAGCAACTCTGTTGTGGCTGGTTTCCCTGAGGTGAATTTGACTGTTCTCGTGGAAGGAGGTGCTCAGGCCCTTGTTGTTGTGGAGGATGGCTGCTGTTCACTTTGGGGGAGCTCTGGTCTTCATCTCCATCATGAGCATCCTATCCTGGCTCCAGTATAGATTCTTCAGCCTTCTAGCGCAGACACAGACAAACACGGACGTTGCCGTGGGTTCCCAGCCCTTGTTTGGATCTTTCAGGTCTCCAGCACGCAGAGACGTTTTGCACACTCCCACATTTGACTTGTAGGTGAATGTTGTAACTTGTAAATATCGTGTATTAAATTGTTGTCTTGCAAACCATTGATTGTACAGTCTGCTGAGTATTACACTTGGGTATATTTTTAAAAGTGGTTCTGTGCAACATAGACAACATATCTGAAAAATAAGTGCATTTATTTCAAACTACTGCTGTGAACTCTTCCAAGTACTAATATATGTCAAAAAATTCATTTTTTTAGTTGTATGTGAGCCATGATGTAATTTAGCGCTTAGAGTTGATCAGTAGACTTAGTTTTAATGATGTATCACTCTTTGAAAGAAAAGAGATTTCTAAAATAGTATTTTTAGTCAAAGAAAGGTAGGATTCTTTTTTCTAAAACTTTAGTTTATACTGAACTTTTCAGGAACAAATCTTTTGCTAACCACATTATGTCAGTATTAGATTTTAGGTAAATTTGTTAATTTGTCATTTTGAACTCATGATTATGTTACTCATTCCTTTCCAGAGCATGAAAGGAAAAAGCAAAAGCAGCCATGATTTGCTTAAGGATGATCCACATCTGAGTTCTGTTCCAGCTGTTGAAAGGTTAGTCTGGTGCTAGTGTGAACCTGAATTCTGACTTTTAGGCTCAAGTCATTTTATTGCTTCCTGTGTTAGCAAATAGTCAGATCTCATAGGTCCAAGTTTTAAAACCCAGCCAAAAAATAATGCATTTTGATAATGGAGGCAGAGAACTTCTAGCAGGAGGGAGAGAATGTAGCTACTTCCTCTCCTCTTGCCCTACTGAACTCTGTTGAACTAACTAAATTTGAAATTAATTGTTACACTGAGGTTGACACTCAGTGGGAGAGCCCTTGCTTGGCTTGCCTGAGGCCCTGGTTTCAAGCCCCAGAACGGGGGGGGGGGGGGGGGAGTGTCAAACTTTTAAATTTTAGCATAGTCTGAATACCAGAAACTGCTTTAGCAATTTATGTGAAACGCTCGTTGCATTGCTAACTTTTTCCTTAAAGTCCTTAACTTTGTCTCAGTTGGTATTGTGGGTATGCAAAATCAGAGTTACTACATTTTGAGCCAGTCCACGGAGTGTAAATTCTCACATGCTTTTATGCATTAATAAAAATTTGTCTTATTGTCTTTGTTGCCTATCTTTGAGAAGGGGAGTGTCTTGGTGTTTAATATAATTGTTCATAATATATTGAACCGGTATCTCAAAGGAGTGGTAAAGTCAGTGAGTTTAGCTGATTTTCAAAAATTCTACTTCAAAATAAATTTTTCTTGATGTCTTTAACATCCTTGTATTTGAAGTTTATTTCTTTACCCAGAATACTTCAAGCCAATGGAAGTTATTTTCTAGAGACATTGATTCATAAAAAAAAAAAAAAATTGGCCTTGTTGGTGGTCATTTTCTTTAAAAGATATCTGCTAAGGGAACATAGCTCTTATTGTGTTTATTAAAAAAAAAAATCGCTCCATCTACTGTAGAATGCCGTCTTGAGATTCCTGTGTTGAAATAAAATTTTGAAACATTAATCCAGCAAACTATTCTAAATTTTTGTATTATTAAATTTTATTAGTTTCACTTTGAAGCTAAAATTTATTTGTGTTATTTTTTGTAGTGAAAAAGGTGATGCAACAGGAGATTTAGATGATGTGAGTATTGATTTTAGTGTAAATATGGCTTGAACAATTTTTGGGAAGTACAAATTTTTGTAAAAATTATTTTTTTCTTTAAAAAAATAGGGCTGGGACGTAGCTCAGTGGTTGGTAGAGCACTTGCCTAGCATGCCTGAGGCCCTGGGTTAGATTCCCAGCTCTACAAATAATAATAGTGTAACTTGTATTATCTCATACATGTAAAATTTTGAAAAATAAAAATCTTTTGATATTAGAGTATTTCCTTCCAAGTATATATTTCCCTACAAAATTGGGATCTTATATATGAAATTTTAGCCTGCTCTTTCCTTCTCAATAACATGAAATACTCTCATTCAAGACTATTGATCTTTATTAGTTGTGCTGGCTAACAACTAATAAGTAGAAGGAAGATTTTCTTTTAATATGTAAGAGACAGTTTTTCAAATTATAATTTGCCACTTTTTGTAAAAGCCATTCATCTGTGTATTGTATAATTCACTAGGAAGCATATAACTTTCTGCATGAACACGAGTTTATCTCTTACCATACTCAAAAGAAAGGGCTCTCTGTCTATATTAGAGAGATAATGCATATCTGACTTTGGTCTGGAAAACCTTCATGTCTCACAGGTAAATTGGAAGTTAAGTGGGTCACAGAGCAAATGATGATCGGTGGAGTCCCTCCAGCTCAGAAAACAATGTGAAAAGTTAAGAACAAAGTAAAAGATAATACAAAACAGGGAGATATGTAGATTTTTTGGCAAATGGGAAGAGGACCAAGAGATGGAGGAAGTGAGGAGAGGGGAAGAAAACAACAAAAAAAATTAAGACATATTAATTGCATGTACCATCTTTCCATTGTGAATGTATCATTATACAATGTAATTAAACACATTCTAATAAAAACAATAAACTGAAAAAAGAGATTAGACCTTACTTAAGAAATACAAACTGAGGTTTAAGGTTTGAAGGAGGCTCGTATGTGAAGAGTGTGGAGGGTTGGAGGTAAACAAAACTACACGCGTTGAAGTCTCTGAAGTAGAACTGACAGCAGGCTAGTGAGACCAGAGTGTAGTGAAGGAGTGTGAGATGAGGTAGGAGAGGTAAGGAAGCAGACAGACAGTACAGGACTTTATAGGCCATGGTAAGGAGTTTGAATTTCATACTAAAAGTAATAAGGAACAGTTGAAGGATATTTGTTGAAAAGAAGGGGGCTATGGTCAGCTTTGCATTTTGGGAAGACCACCTTTGGTAATATTACAGAGGACAAATTAGAAGAAACAGACTGGAGTCATGGGGAAATAGATATTGAGAAGCTTTTGTGTGAGAGCTTGATGTAAGATCAAAGTTGTGGAATGGGAAAGAAATCTAGGAACTCATACTGTGAGATGAGGAGGAGGAGTCTAGGACAATGACAAGGTTTCTGGTTTGGGGGCTTCGTTAGAAGGCTACAAAGGAAAGGCTTGAGGTGGGGAAGACAATCAAAAATAACAAGGTTACATTTTGAGATCAAGATAAATTAGACAAATTTGTATAACAGTAATAATGGATTTAGAAGATAGGATCAAGGTGTAGGATAGAATGTGAGACTAGACACTACATTAGATGACCTTACCATACCCTAAGGTCTTGAGTATGGTAAGGTCATCTAATGTAGTGTCTAGGCTCACCTCTGTTTTGTGTTCCATATGCCGAGCAAGAACCCACAGTGTTATTTCAGAGAATTTGGGTTCTTACCCAGGAAGATGTACTATATCCAAAAACAAAATTGTGTGACTTAGGTTGGGGGCATAGCTCTGTGGTAGAGTGCTTGCCTAGCATGTGTGAGGTCCTGGATTCAGTCTCCAGCACCAGCCCCCTCCCAGATGTATAACTGTATGATGTTTTAGATCTCCTGAGAGCCAAGCATTGCAGGGTTATGTCAGTGGTTATCAACTTTCGGGGCTTAAGAATCAGTGATGCATCTTGTTGGAAACATTTACAATTTCTATCCCAAGAGATTTTGGTTCAGTGAGGACTGGGATTTTTAACAAATAACTGTGTGAGTCATCTGAGAATTAGACTTTGAAGACCACTGACCTAGGGGCTCATAAACCTAGAGTTAAGAATCTTGCTTTGCCATAATTAACCAGATCAAAATATCACAAGGGAAAAATGATCCAGTTGGTATCATTTTTTTCCTTTTCTTTCTCTTCCTTCTCCATTACCTTCACTCCTTTGTCTATAATGCTGGGAGCTAGATACAGAACAAGTACAATATGCCAGAATTTTAGCATTCATGGAGTGTTTTCCTTAATTGGGTAAGAAAAGTAAACACATAAATAATAAGTGCCTTGGAAAATCGGGAAAAGGGAAGAGAGAATACTGGAAGTAGGAGGGTGGTTCTGCCATTTTAAGAAGGTGATCAAGAAAAGCATCACTGAGACAATAGCATTTGAGCAAAAAGCTGAAGCAGAGGAAAGAGCATGCAATGCACATATCTAGGATAACAGTGTTTCAGAACAGAGAGAACAATTCCCAAGCTGATCAGTGTTGCTGGGTCTGAGTTATAGGACATTGTTTCAGGGAAGCAGTAGAGGACTTTGAGTGAGCTGGGATCCATTGCAGGGTTTTCAGAAGAGGAATGATTGCTGTGACTCACAGGAATAAATGGAAGCTTCTGCATACTGCTTCTACTGGATTTAACCCCTTGTTCAGGTCACTATACTGGCCAGCTGCCTCCAGGACCACATTTCCCACTGGGGTAAGAATAGGAATGTAGATAGATACAACTTCCAGAAGGAACACTCTGTGCATGAACTGAGCAAACAACTCTTCCTGGGATATCCCACACTTACGTAGTTGCTCTAGAGCAGACCCCAGAGTGTTCCCACCTGGAGCAGATTCTTCAAGCTTTTACTACTCTAAAACAACAAAAAGCAAACCTGGCATAGAATGCAATAAGGGGGACCTCTCGAAGTGAATGAGAAAATTAAATGTCTGGCAGATACTGAGTTTAAATTTCTACAGGATGCAGAAGATGAAAGTACAGAGCCTGATGAATATATTGATGGTGATGGAAAAAACCCAGTGAGAGAAAGAATTGCAAAAAAATTAAAAAGAGACACAGCTGCAAAAGTGAACCCAGCTGGAGACCGAGAGGCAGAGAAGAAATCGGTCAGCCGCAGGTGAGTCAAGTGAGTCAATGGTTGTGCTTCTGGGTGTCAGTTCTTATCTTTTTATACTTCAGCCAACATTGACTCTTCTGCTCAACTAATTTTTAAAAATTACAATTTTTATAACGTTTGATAAGTGAGTTGTGTAAGCTGCCCTATTTGGAAGCCTAAAGGAAACTGACCAGGCTTAAAGTAAATACGTACAGCAATGGTCGTAGGAGCCAGTTTCCCTTCAGGTCTCTCATCTCTTTTTAGAAAGACCCTTTATGTTTTTATGTCTAGAGTAAAAATTGTTTTAGCTATATGTGGAAGTTTGTGTTTGTTTAATGTCAATGAGAACAATAGAGTAATTCCGCAGAAAGAAGAGACTCCCTCAGATAAATTAGGTGGGTAAAATTTGTCAGAACTGGTGAAGAAAGTGTGGACCTGAAAACATTTTAAAATGTCCTTTCATATCTGATTTACCAAATATATACTCTTTCTAACCTCAGTGGTATCATGAAAGAAATTTCAGTAAATGATGAAAAGTTCACAATCTGTTGTTAAAAAGTTTGTTGGATTCTTTGCCCCAACATTTTATTCTCTTGAAATTAAACTGAAAGGCAAATCTCTCCTTTCCTTTGTGATTCTATTATTTCAACTTGATAGTGTACATTTTAAGTAATGTTTTTTAAAAAAAGTAATATTTGTTTTCCTTACATGATCTACATTTAGAGTAAGTTGGTTCCAACTACCTGTAAAAAAGCATTTTTTTCTATTGTGTTTCTCAACCTTGTCTAGAAAAACTTAAAAATTAGTCCTTCCATGACATAAGTTTCTCAATTTTTTCCTTTCTGTAACCAGAAATAAAAATGATTCCCAAAAATTTCCGCAGAAGACTCTTTACATTCAGAAACAGTACTTAGAAGTTAGCTTTTTTTCAGTTGCATTCAGCTGACATTCAAATAATCACTGATAAGTAAGTTAATAAAGATTAACTTTGGGCTGCTGTTGATTAAAGAGTTTAATGATCATATACATGGATTTAAAAAGCCTCTATATTAGTTCTGTAACTTTTAGTTAATTCATGAGTATGATCAAGGACACAGTTTTTTTCTCTCACTCAAAGCATGTGTTTTCTGATTTTTAAGAATTATGATGGTTTTAAAGATAGGTTTATAATACAACAAAAATTTTAAATTTCTGGTAGATGGACTAAATACTTATTTGCATTATTATTATATTTAAGCTTAAGTTGTGCTTAAGCTCTCAGCTCTGTCTCCTTGGCCTTAATACAATTTCAAATTCTTAGGTAAATACCCTATAATTAACTGTCATAATTAAGCAAAATTGAATTTTCTATAAGAATTAAAGCTTATTTGTAATGTACCTCTCTTAAATGCCTTTTAAAAATCGGTTGCCAAATATAAAAAAAAAATCAAACAGATTGTATTTTCCAAGTGTGCTCATTCTTAAAGGTTTATCTTTAAAAGATTCCCTTGCTTATGTTTACAGACCCAAGGAACAAACATCTTGATGGCTAGATGTAGGAGTATGGTCTTGATCAGGAGAATAATGGGGAGCCATTGAAAAGTTTTTATAAGTGGATAATATATTGCAATTATATTTAAAAAGTGTGCAGAAAAAGACTGATGAGGGGTTGTCTTGGACTGCTAAAAAAAAAAAATTAAGAAAATGCCATTGGCTGAGTGGCTTCAGCAACACACTTATTTCTTCACAGTTCTGGAAGCGAAATAAGAACGCTAGCTGGTCTGGTCCTGCTGAGGGCCCTCTTTGTCACTGACAGAGGGCCACCTTCTGGCTGTGTCTTCACACAGTGGAGAGAGCTCTGTGGTTTATCTTTCTCTTTTCATAAGGACACTGATCCCACCATGGAATCTAACCTTACCTCCCAAAGAACCCATCTCCACATAGCATTACATACATAGTTTTAACGTACAAAGTTTTGGGGACATATACATGTGGTCCATAACAAAAGAGAGTCAAGGTCAGTTAGGATGCTGCTTTAGTAAATCCATGTGCGAGATGGTGGTGACCTGAACCAGAACAGTGGTTATTTTAAAGAATACTTCATATGAATATGATGTTTAAATAATTAGACATATTCTTGTTCTTATTATTTGGACATTTTTATTATAATTTCTTACAGAGGAATATGCCAGGTAACATCCAATTGTATTAACAATTTTCCCTTATTTTAAATGAATATAACTTACACAATTAAAATCAGATAGCCTTAACCTTATGAGCATTTTGCATAGTCACTGTAGAGGAAAAAACAATATTCAGGTGCTTTGCAAGTCTACCAAGAAAAATAAATTAAGAAAATTAAATTTTGAAGGTGGTTTAAAAACTTTAGGTAAGCATATGAGCATTTTGGACATTATTCAATTTATCTTTTGAATAAAATAATTTGCATAATGTCCTTGCAAAATATGCAAAACATTTATTTATAACTCTTCCTTTGTTCAAATTTTCTGTATTCACATCTTCCTTTTTCCTCCTTCTTACTATCTCGTCTACCTACAAAGAGAAATAAAAGAAATAAGATCAGAACAGAGGAGAAAGTATAAACTTTCAAAGTAAAAATGTAGTTTTTCTCTTCAGTCTAGAAACTTCAATGATTGTCTCATGACCATGTATTTTTTAGTTTGGAAAATTTCCAAAATCATCAGTACTTTTTACTAGTTACACAGCTTCAATATAGTTTGTCTCTGGAATTAATCATGGTTAAACTCAAACACACACACACACACACACACACACACACACACACACACACACACACACCCCAAAACAAGAAACTTCTAAGAGTTTCAAAAAAGTATAATGTGGTAAAAAGGATAATTACATTTAAAGGAAATTCACTGTTTTTAAGTTGAGCTATAATGAGTATAGTCAGATAGGATGTCAGTGTCAAATCATTATTTAAGAATCAGTGCCCCGATGTATATAAATTTCCCTCTGGATGTACTTAGAGTGCTTACTCTAGTATCCTTTGGTCATTTTATAATTTGAGTAATAGGATTAGAGACTAGGCTAGCCTACCAGTCCTTTGGTTAAGGAGCCCTTCAAAAAGGTATAATTTTACTGAAAATTTGTAATATTGCTTCTATAGGTAAGGAAACATCTGGAATCGGTTAAAGCTGCTTATTGCTTTGAATGTTAAACTACAATTAGGTTTACTGAATACTTACTATTTAAGCTGGAGAATGATATTTAACAATATAATTTTCAACAAAGGTCCATACGTGGGAATCTTTCCCTAGTAATGTTATTTTCAACAATGTCTCTATTTGTGCCTGTTCCTTTGAAAAATACTTAGGGGCTCAGGGGCAAAAAATCTAAAACTTTCTTCTTTCTGTTCGTATGGAATAGGTACCCTTACACCCATTCTGATTTCTCCAGGATTTCTAGTCCTTTGTCTCCGCCTCCTCTCTTTTTTTTTTTTTTTTAATTTTTTGTTAGTACATGTTTGCAGTATATAATGATTACATTCCTTACAGGGAGTTGGTATGGGTACATAACACAGTGTTATTCTTTTTATCATCCCCTTTCCCCCACACTCCCTCCATCTCTTGATCCTCTTCCCATTTGAGAAAGATCTGTCTCCCTACTTAATATTATCTTTTGTTTTGCTCTTTATATTTTGGATGTCTCATATAAGAGAAACTGTGTGATAGTTAAGCTTGTGTGTCTGATTTATTTCACTTAACATTAGGGTTAGGTATGTCCGTTTTCCTAAATGTATTAATTCTACTCTTCCATATCCAGCACACTTCTCTATTCCTTTATCTTGACTACTGGATATTG
Source organism: Hystrix cristata (assembly GCA_004026905.1). Lineage (NCBI taxonomy): Eukaryota > Metazoa > Chordata > Mammalia > Rodentia > Hystricidae > Hystrix > Hystrix cristata. Next base: position 12,772 of record PVJO010020164.1, on the reverse strand, counting down.
CTCACAAGAATCACACAGCCAAGTACAAGTTAGTATTATTATGGACTTCTGGTTTTCAGCCTTGGCCATGCCTCCAATACTTCTGTATTACTCCCTGCAAGGTTTATGTCAAACCGCCAACTTTCAACACATTATCTGGTCTCCTGTTTTATGAAATAAAAGAAAATTTCTTCAACTTGTATTGCTTTCTCCTTTTCTCTTACCCTGTTAGACCAATTCATACATCCTTCTCTGTTTTAAAGGGAAAGGAATCCCCAACCCCAACCCATTCAAGAAGACTCTATTCTTTTTTTTTTCTTTGTCTTCAGTTTTCTCTCTTCACTGACTCTTTCCCTCAGCTTGTGAATATGCTGAAGTTTCTTGCAGCATTCAAGAGTAAAAACAAAGAAAACAGCTCCTTTTTATTTCCTGTCTCCACTTCCTTTGTAACTATACATCCTTTTTTATTTTTCCTTCTCCTCTCCACTGAAACTATCCTAAGGCCATCTGATTGATAAACCTAATGCTAGTTTCCAGTTTTTGTTTTTCTTGGTCCTTCTGCTGTGGAAGTTTTATCTTTCCCATCTTGAAACTCATTCCACTTGTCATTTAAATTGTGATCCTCGGTCCAGAAGCCTTAGCATCGCTTGGAAACTATTATGAATGCTGACTGTCCACCCCCCAACCTTTTGAATCAGAATCTGCATTTTAACAGTGATTCCCCAGGTGAACTTATAGTATATTAACATTTGAGAAGCAGTCTTCTAGCATACTAATTTCCATCCCCACTGCAAAACTGGACGAGCTCAATTTTATATTATCTTAGCTCCCAAGTTAGCAACTTCTTTTTCCATTTTCTAACTCCTTAGGGCATACTGATTGCATCTTTCTCACGCTTCTGTTGTAGTGAGTATGACATTCAGTTTTACTTTTTTTCTCTTGTGTGCACCCTTATACTTCCTTGAAGGTAGTAACTGTGTTCATTTATGTTTGTATCTTCATGGTCCAACATCGTAGTTTCCCAAATATTTGTATAAATGGACGATCAAAACGAGATAATCCTTTCTCTTCTGGCTCCTGTAAGGTACTTGCTTATATTTTCACATGGAATTTACAGATTTGCTCAACATTGCTTACACTAAGGTCCTTCAGAGATTGTGTCTTACTAATTTACATCCTCAGCGTTCAGTATAGTGAGTGGTTAGAGTTTGAGAATGAGTGGATGAATAAATGAACGAACAAATTGTATTTTATTACAGGACTGGTTTTTACTCCTGTAATACTGATTCCCAGATCCACATGCAGATTCTCCTTCTTTTTACATTTTTGCTTTCAAGTATAATATACGTATGAAATATATCTGTGTAAACTATATTTCATACAGTTATTATCATAACTGTATATCTGGTTGAATTTTTACAAAGTAGATACTCCCAGCAATGAATGAGGAAGAAAAGGAATTGAGTCAGCATCTCTCAACCTTTTCCATACATTTGAATCACATGCGAACAGGCCCCATCCATGACCAGGTTAATCAGAATGTTTTATATAGGGCTATAAGCAGAACATCCCAGTTTATTCTAAACTGTACCCAAAAATCAGTTAAAAGTTTGGAGTAGTTGCAGTTTGTCTTTTGCAAAGTCCTATTTTAAAATTTATTCTGAAGAATGCTTTTTTGGTCTGTAGGTGGAGCTCTGCAGCTACAAGTTAATCATGTTAACTAGTCTGAGTTTTCTGCCCTGCTTGTTTCTAGCATCTGTGTATTGATTCAAAATAAATGTTTAAATAGTAAAATCAGATGTAATAAACCGATCAGATACTAAAGAAGTCAGTGTTTGTTGAGATGATTACATTCATTACAAAAATGCTGTCTTTATTGTGTAATTTCTATGATCTGTAATTTTATCATGATTATTTGTCATAGTTTCATCAAATCGAAATATAAATCAAAGAAATCTTGACAGATTCCCTCAAATCACAGTTATTGAAGATTTGATAGTGGTCTTTCAAGATTACCCAGAATGGTATCAATCTTGATGTTGAACAGATTCTAGTTTAATCAGCCATGTTCTGTTCACCGTACATACATAATTGTCTGTAGCGCTATTCCTTTTCCATGAAACAACTTTCATATTTGGGTAAGTTAGGTAGGATTTGTGTTTTATTAACGAGCTATCTATCATGAGTACAAACAAGTCTTACCAGTTGCTGACTTCTCAACTTTGGACTTCACAGTTGCCAGAACTGTAAGAAATAAATCTACTTTTTATAAGTTATCCAGTCTCAGATATTCCATTATAGTGCACAAAACATACCAAGGCTGTAATGTAGGACTAAAAATGCTAAATAGATAATTATAATTTATTATGACAAGTGTCCTACTAGATATGCATGCAGAAGTATTATAGATATTAAGCAATATATATTTCAGAAAAAGATCAAAATACCAGGATAAAAAAGAGTTGAAGATAAGAGTTACCATTTTTGCAAATCAAGAGCAGTCACATATCAGGAATTTCATATGCATCACCCTGATACTATGGTGCTGGTAAGATAAGTCATTTTTTTGGAGCCACTCCTTAAAAGAAATAACATTTTAGCATTAAATTCAATTTTTTAAGTTGATGTCGCATAACCTCTCAATGGGGACTAGATGATTTGCTTTTTGTCTGTACCTGTTATGGTTAAAATTTTAAAATAGTATCAATTATAAACCGTAGCATAGTTTGGTATCTCCAGCAAGCTTTCTTTTTTTTACTGTTTGGATATTTATAGCAAGAATTTTTTGATATTTAAGAAAAAAAAAACCAGCTCTTGGGCTGGAAATAAAAATAGATTTTTAAAATGCCAACTTAGTTCATTGAGAACAAGTTAGTTTATATCCAAGGAATAACATGCAAAATAAAATTTTAAAATCCTTGCATTTCAGTTACGTACTTCAGAAATATGACAACCCTACTGTTTTTACAATTAGATTTTCTATGGCCGACAGGAAGCAGTGAAATACACATGTGGGGGAAGATTCTCCTGTCAAAATGAACATGAAGTATTGATATCTCTTTAGAATGTATTGTCTCCTGTTACCTTTGAGAGGTATAAACTATTGATCTTACAGCATCAGTTACTTATAGGGAACAGAATTGTGCATTTGAAATGTATTATTGAGATTATGTGCAAAAAAATTCTTTAATTTAGTCAACATTGAACAGACATTCCCTAAACTGGAGCACATATAGTCACATTGAAGAATTTCAAAATACTCATTGCTTTCTTGCCTCCTTGAATTCACCTGTAGATTAAACACGCAAGTATAGTTTGGTAAGAAAGAAAAGAGAAAGACCACCCAAGATGCAAAATTGTTTTGCAAAAAGTTAAAAACACATGAAATTACACAACATTCTGTGGGAAAATTAAGGTTAGTGATTTTATTTTTGCTTTCTCTGGCTCTTCTTTGTCCCCTTTGCCTCTAACTGTTCAGAGATTTTGCTACCCTTTGGATATCACTTGGGAATTTTTATGTTCATTGACTTCTTCCTCTGTCCTTGGCACTGTACTATGTCCCAAGATAGACTCATTAGTTAGTGTCAGTCTCTTTTCAGATCGCTTAGTGGCAAGGAAAGGGAGACTGTTGTATAAACAAATAAAGGCTGTGAAGTGTTTATAGGTGTTTTAAGCCAGAGAGTTGTTCTGTTACCTCACAAATATTTATTGTTCCTTTACAGTGGGGCCAGGCACTTAGCTAGATCATTTTTTTTTTGTTCTAATTTAACCCCCACATGACAGTTGTAAGGCATATTTTGCATTATGATCTGTGTTTTACAAATGAAAAACAAAAAAAGGCTGGCCTTTAAGAGATGAAGTGACTTGCATTAAGCTCCATGACTAGAAAGTAGCAAGGCTGGTACTTGAGCCTGTAAAGGTCTGACACCTCTGCTGAGCCTAGAGAGTGATTGTGCAAGATCAAGTCATGTGTGTCTGTTACGTCCGGAGGTGGACTGTGAGCTGCTGTCCTGCTAGAAAATATATTTCCCGGCGATCGTAAACCCAGCTACAGTAAAAAATTAAAGAAACCGAGTTTAAATTAAGAGAAGACAATTTATTTAAAGAACAATTTATTTAAAAGTGGTGAAAAGGGGGGGAAAGGAGATGATAGCTACTTGACGAGTAGCAAGTGTTTGAAAGCGAAATACTCGTGGGCCCTTTGTTCTGGCCCCTTTTTATTGAGGTCTTTTCCCTTGGGTCGGCCCTTAGAATCTGTTTGGCTTTTGGGCTTGTTTGTCACCTCTGCCTTGATTTCCCTCAGCTCTGTGACCTTTGTCTTTTGGCAGAGGGCAAGCTTATGGGCGGGTGCCTTAGGGCTAGTTAATGCAGATGTAAGAGTCAAAAGGGAGAGTATGTTTTCTGTATGTTAATCAAATTACCTGAGGCCTTCCTGGAATTAGTCTCTTTGCCTTTATCTCTATAACTGATGGAATGTAGCTGCTTTTATGTTTAATGTCTGAGGAGGCCTTTACCCTATCTTCTCCCTGCCTGTGGGGACCCCTGTCCCTTCAAGTCCAGCTAAGAGACACATGAACATGAACCATTTCTAGCTAAGCTGTGACATTGTGTGCAGATATATTACTCTATGTAAATGTAGGATGTAGGAGTACGGCAAAGAGTGGGAGAAAGACTATTTGAAGCAGAAGAACAAATAAGTGGATTATTGCTTTAGTCCAAGGGAGCAGTAATAAAGATCTAACTACAGTAATATCTGTGGGGATGGATTTGAGAGAGATTGAGGAAGTAGGATAAGCAGGTTTGGTAACCGATCGGTTGTAGGAGACCTGGAAAAAGGATGTATTCCAAGTAACTTGTAGGTCAGTGGTAGAGAACCTCTGTACTTTTTCTACATGACATAAAAAATAAGCTTCAAGTCGTTTTGGTCACATTATTTGGGGTTTCTGTTACATGCAGCAGAATCTAAACCTAAATGATATGGTAAGGCTGCTGCTTTCACGTATGCGAGTGAATATCTGTTTCATTATTTCCATTAGTTTTCTTGGTTGATTTTCTTGTGTAAAACACTCAATATTTTTACCCCCTTCGTATTTTCGACTGATCACCTTGTTATTTCGTGAGAGAGAACTTGTTTATTTTCCCACTGTAGAATCTACCAGTCTGCATCTGAATCCCTATTCTGCTGGTAACGGCAACCCCTTCACTCTGTGCCCCAGTTCTCAAACCCTTTCACTTTCGCACTTATTTAGCAAATTACTACCCACTTTACTCTCTTTGTGCACTTTGCACCAGGCATAGCATCCGTCTTGCATCTGCACAAACATACCAAGCTCATTCCTCTTTCAGGCCCTTGGACTTTTGTTACCTCAGCCTGAAACTCTTTTGTCTGAGATAGTCTTATTAACTAGCTCTTTGTTTAAACATTTTAAAGAGAGACCTTTTCAGACTATACTATTAAAACAACTACCTCCAACCCTACCAGAGGTATAAATCCCTACCAGGGGGATAAATTTATAAAATTTGTTTGACTTTTGTAGAATGCATATGTTAGGACCCCCTCCTCAAAAACAAAAACCAAACAAAAGAACCCTATTCACTCAGTTTAGCATATGATTAGAAGTCAGTTTTTCTATGAAGTTTTACAACTTCTTAATTGCCAGTATAGTTTTTCATCAACATTAATATGAATGAGTGATTTTTGTTTTGTTAGTTTTATTGAATCTATATCTTTACTTAAGGTTGTCTTTTGAAAAGTAGCCACAGTATACTCTTCAGTAAGACCCACTTTGAAGAAGAATCTCATAGAATTCTTGTAGTAATTTCCTACCTTTCTGCCAATTTTGATATATTAGCAGTATTTGATATCTCTATTTTTTAGTCTTTATTACTTGGATATAGCAATACCATGTGTGTCAGTTCATTCAATATATGTATGCATATATACCGATTTAAATGTGTTTACCATTTAAATGTACCTATGTGAGTCTTAAATCTTAAATAGGATTTCCATTTTTACTTTGAAGCATATCAGTGGCTTGCTAAATGTTTATATTTAATACATTTTTCCTTTTTTTGCTAGTTTCCAATTTTGTGTTTAGTGTGCTTTCCATTTTAAAATTCATAGTGTTGTTTTAGCTGCTTTTTAAAAGTTACCTTGTTTAAACAGTTTCAAAATTATTATACGATAATTGACAAGTTTCTGTTCCTACTGAAAAGTACTTTTCTTCTGGTAAAAGCAGGTAATAATTGGCATATGGGCTTAAATTGCTGAATCATTTCTTTTTAATTTGTATTCTCAATTTGTTCTAGAAATTCATTAGATCAAAGGTATCTATGTGCTCAGTAGATAGGAAGTTAGATTTGTTCTTTGCTATATGTTTGATTTTCTTGATTCTATATTAAGTGTTTTCTTAGTTATGTAATGATTTTGTGCCAATTTCTTTCTTTTAGATAACTATTCAGTTTTTTTCATTTCATTAATCATTACAAATTAATAGAGAATTTCTGGATATACTTATTGTTCACAATATTGACAATAACTTGAAATATCTTAAAACCAGCTGTGTTTAAGGGAGTTAAAGAGAAAAACCCTTGCCTTGGCTTCATAGTGTTCATAGATATTATGTAGGCCTAAGACAGACTAGAGTGTTGTAGGTCCTTGTTCTTTATATACTGCTACAGTCTGGTAAGACTTTGTTTTAGGTGACATTCATATGTACTTTCCCAACCACTAAAAAAAAAAAAAAAAAATGCTGTGTAACTGGCCTGTGAAAATTCTTTTATTAGGAGGGTGTCTAATCTTGATGGTACTGGAAAATGGCCCATAAGTGGAAGGCCAGGAAAACATTGCATAAGGTATTCGGCAGCCTTAATTACTTGACTTTATGTTCATTGTTATATTCTAAAGTAGCATTTATCATTAGTCCACTGAGATTTTCAAAATTACGTTCTGTTCCTCACATTGTTTTAGCCTTTTCTGTGTAGAATGGAAAGAATTTTGGAGAAAAATGTGCTTATGTTTCAGTAGATATTTCAAGGTCTTTGCTCATAGTTTTTGTAGACAGTTAGTGATGAAAATACACATTTCCTTAACCTTTTCTTATATGTTGTAGGCATAGGCAAATAAGATAACGTTAAAAGGCAAGTTGGGTGTATACTTTTTTCCTGTTTGTTTTGTTTTGTTTTGCTTTAAGACACGGTCTCTCTGTATATTCCAGGCTGGCCTTCAACTCATAGCAATTTTCCTGCCTTACCCTCCAGGTGCTGGAATTATAAGCATGTTCCCCCTACACCTGACAAGGTGTGTAAATCACTTTGTCTTTTTCAATGCTAGATTTAGATGTTTGCAGGAGACAGTGATCACTCTAAGAAGAAAAAATGAGAGCGAGGGTCCCTTTTCCTAGCCAAACAAGCTTCGTTTTATTTCTAAGCCATATTGGTGCTGTGTAACAATTTTCGGTAGTAAGAAAGCAACAGAACATTTGTTATGCTACTTAATGTGTGGCCTGCAACTAAAATTGAGCACTTAGGACCCTGACCTCCAGAAGGGGAAAAAAATACGGTTGAGTTGAAGCATCAGTACTTTGGATCTTAGTGTTGTGGTCGTAATATGGGAAGGTACTTGAATTACTTTAATTCATGAAGCTTAAGGTCATTCAGAGCTTCTTACTATGTATAAAAACTCCTCCTAACTCAGTGTCTTTTTAAAACATGGACAAATACTGTTTATTCCAATAAAAACATAAAAGTATATTTGCATATGAGAAAAATAATTTCAGCTTGTTTTTTCAAAAGTTTTTAACTAATATTTTAAGAACGTTTAAAATTTCATGCCACCTGTATCTTTACTATTCTTTTTTTAAAACACTATAATTACGAAAGATTAGTGTAGATGAACACCTGGCACCTAAACAGGTTAAAATAAAATGCAAACAAATGAAACTCTTACAAAGCTGTAAATCTGACATGGAAATTGAGTAAGCCAAATGGATTCACCTCATCTGGCCTCTTTAAAGTTGAAAAACTCCCAGATTTCAGGCAGAGCAATTGCCTAGCTTTAGTGTGGCATTGCATGCTACAGCAGTCTTATCTGTTTCACATTATGCAAATTTTATTTAACTTTTTGATGTTACATTTACATTTTGGTGGTTAGAACAAAGGGAAATCCTTTTATATACTATGTACCTTGAACTTGAACTATCTAAATACAGTATATTGTATTTACCAAAATCTAGATTAATACACAGCTATTAAATCTTAAGAAAAAGAACAGTATGCCTTAAAGATAGAGAGGTAGATAAGTGGATTGGAATACAGAGTCCAGAAATAGGGCCACATGAACAAATTTAGTAGATTTATTACAAAGATACAAAGACAGTTGCATTGAAAAATAGTAACAGTTGTAGATGTATGTGCAAAAAATGAACTTTGGTGCATACTTTATACTTTACAAAAAATAATTTAAAATGGATCATAAACCTAAATGTAAAACTACCAAACTTCCAAGAGAATATATGGGAAAGAATCTGTATGAACATAGATTTGACAGTGAGCTTTTAAATACCAAAGCATGAAATATGAGCAAAATTGGTGAATTAGACTTCACTAAAATTAAAAATCTTTGGTTCTGCAAAAGTTAGCATTAAGGGAATGAGAATACAAGCTGCAGACTGGGAAAGCATGAATCATGTATTTGATATATCTGATAAAGACTGGGATCCAGAAAACATAAAGAACTATAAAACCGCAGCCATAAGAAAACAGACTAGTATTGAAGATGGTCAAAGGATGTGAATAAAAATTTTACTGAAGAAGAAATACAAAGCAAGTAAACACATGAAAATGTGTTTTCGTCGAGATGGACCATCGCTATAAATAAAGAAGGATTTAAAACTTTCTGTGCACTGTTACTTCACATTTCAGCGTACAGTGAATAAGGACCTGGAAAAAAAAAGTTACAGTTTGTTTTAAAATATGGAACTTAATTACTTCTATCTGCAAGGATGGAGCTTAGATTCTAGTGCTGAATCTTTGTTTTTTGCAGAAAATAAATTGTTCACTTTAACTTAGGAGCAGAGGGCTATTGTAGAAAGGGGTGAGAGAGAATAGCAAAAACTAGAAGTGCTTTCCAGCCTTTCCCCAATTGTATTTTCAAAGTTTAACTTAGTCAAGATCACAGTTTCAGTAATGGACAATCTGGAATTTAAATAGAGGCATGTTTGACTTAATCGCTGTATTGTACTTCCCCAAAGATAAAGTTTACAGAACAAGATACTAGAATGGTGTACCAAGGACGCAGGTAATAAGTGCAAGTGGATAGATAGGTTGAGAGTGTGGTATTCTGATAGCTGCAAGAACTTATGTGTACATGGATATGTGTCTACAAGAATTTCCATAGAAAGCATTAGAGAAATAGGGTGGAGTCAAGTCATGATGAGCCTTATTGGTCTTTTTGGAAATTTGATTCTCACCTTTAAGATGGTAGAGAACAATAAAAAATAACATTAGGTTTTTGTTTTAAAGAGATCACCATTATAGTCTATGGAAAATAATCTAGAGGGAGCCAAGATTAGAGGTTGAGGAGACAGATATGATGAAAACTTGAACTATAGCAGTATTATATTGACTGAATACTTTGCATTCAGCAGTTTTTTCAAGCATCTACGATGTCCACATGATAGATATAAAGATACTACCCTTGCCCACAAATCTTCCAGCTGAACAAGATAGATAGCCATCTGTACACAGTGAACTATATATGAAACAGAAGTTCAGAGAAAGTACAGTAGCTTCGTGTAGGAGGGAGAGATTAATTTTGATTTTATGGATCAGGAAGTCTGCACGTATGCAAGCAGATAGCAATAATACAAGGCCTTGAAGAAGAGGTAGAGTTTGAATAAGAGGAAATGGGTGGGGAAGGGAATTTCCAGCAGAGGAAACTGAGAAAAGTACAGGGTGTATTGGAGGAACAATCTATTATGACTAGAAGAGTAGATGTAGTTAGAAATAAAGCTGGAAAGAAGGGTTGGGACCAGATCATGAGGTACCTTCCAGGGTAATAAAGTACAACTTGTTTTGCATTATTTCTGTGGTAATCAAGTATTACAGATAAATGTAGATCAACCTTTTTCAGCTAGATGAAATCAAGCTGAAAGATTCAAAATTGGGTGAATATTTTCAACATTTTTGGAGTGGAGTAATACAAATAGGCAGGTTGATTAGATTAATAAAATTGTGTTATTTTACTTTTTATAATTTGAAAATGAATACTGAACAGTAAATGAGATAGTGGCTTAGAGGAATGAATCCGCATAATGGCATGATGAAAACAGATTTTATTTCTAGCACTATCTTATACAAGCTGAAGAGAAACCAGAGTATTCTAGCACTGTCTTAAAAGCTTATTTGAGTAATGAATGTTAGTGACTATGCCATCTGAGTGTGAACCTGTTTCCTTATCTTTAGATGTGATTCATACCTGCCCTTCCTATCTCAGTAGGATTTTGGTAAAGTTAAATGAAAGAATACATGTGAACTGACTTTTAAAATGGGATCCCACACAGAGGCTTATGATTATAAAGTTAAAAGGTCCTCTGAGGCCCTGTAGTTCAATTCACTCCATTAACAACCACAGAAAAGCTCACTTTCTGTTACTGTCTTCCAGTTGTGATATTTTTCAAAGTAAAATGGAAAGTTAATTTGTCAGGTAATTGGTAATAGTTGTGAAGCATATAGGGCTTCACAGTAGTATTTAAGGGGCTGTATATATTTAAAGGATATCATACTCAGCTCATGGGGATGATTTAAGAGACAGGTTAAGCCGACCTAGAAAATCTGTAGCTGCCATCTTTCATAAGCATTCTGGTTCTCCCATCTTACACGTCTCTTTCTTGTCTATGGAGATTGTAACTCTGTATCAGAAGCAATTTGACTTAAATCATGCTCTGTAAAACATGAGTCATGAAATTCCCTAAGAAAATAATATATTAAAAATATCAAATAATGTAGACAGACTGAGTACTCTAAATACATAGAAGATCTCAAGTAAAATGTTAAGTCATATGAGGTTAAAGAGAGTTTTCTTGAAGGCGTGTTTTAAAGCAGGTTTCTGCCAGCAGCCAAAACCCAAACTGGAATAGGTCAGCTGTCTAGGTAATTTTATTAGTAAAAGGAATGGTCTCTTCGCAGAAAATGAGCTTACCACTTTGTTACATTTTACTTAAGTCATTAATTACTATTTTTATTTCATTTGTTTAATTTCGAATGTTTATAAAAATGAAAATTATTTTTGAGAACATGCTGTTTATAATAAAAAAACTTTATGACAACTTCATCAAACAAAAATAATAAATTTGATTATGGACATGTTCATTTAAGGAAACAAATTCAAAAGATAACATTCTAACTTTAGCTAGTGTATACAACTGTTTTATTTTAGAAAGATAAATGTCTTTGCTGAAAATTCAGTATTTGTTGCTTCGGAAAACAATATTCCATTTTTATTTTCTCCATCTGTCTTTTTTAAAATATAGTACTTAAGAAATATTTCAAATCTTATTAAAGAAAACTGACATAAAAATGTCACTTTTTAAAACAAAATATTGCCAATAAAGTTTTCCTGTTCTACTCTCCATGTTGTATTTTTGCTTGAATTATTAAAGTTTCATTTTTAGAACTTTGGTTTGCCAACAGTTTTAAAGTAATAGTTTTAAAAGTTTTTTCCTATATGTGACTCACTTGTGAGTAGAATATTTTTATGGAGTTGACTTGATTTTCTGCATTGACAAGATAGTGAATGATTAGTAAGCAGGGCTACTGAAGGTGGTTGTACAAATTATGACCTGAAAGTGGAACTTTACCATGGAATGTGAGTATGGGCTGAAATCTAGCTGCAGCTGCCCTCAGTAAGCCTTCTGTACTGGTGAGGGGCCAAGTTAGCCTCAGGAAAGGATGCCTTTTTCTAAGCTTCTACCCTATAGAAGGCATTTTGTTTGTTTGTTGTTTTTTCTATTGTCTTTCAGGTCTTTGTAGAGGGAATGCCCTTTTCTAATTCACAAAAAAAGGTGCCTCCCGCAGGCCTGTGGGTAGTTTGAAAAGTAAAAGAAAATGAGCAAATAAGTTTGAAATGTTTGTCAGTGACTAAGCATAGCAGCCTAGCAGGGGCAGATTATTTTAGAATCTGTTGCTTCACAAGGAGCCCTGGGAGGAAGTTTAAGAACCAAGAGTTCTAGGTCTCATACGTCTTTTTTCTCCAACTATTTGACCCGGGAGATTGTTTTCTCAAAAATGAAGGAATTGAACTACTCTTAAGAGCATAAATAACTTCTGTAAAAGTCATATCTAGAAAATGGTAAGCAGGAAGGGATTGGAGCTGGCAGTTTTCCAAATTGACAAGTTTTATAAGTTATTAAAACAGCTTTGACTCATCTATGTTGATAGGTCATAGTATATCTTGAAATCGGATGGTTCTCCAACTTCCTTCTACTTGTTTTATTTATTCCTCTTCTCTTCCTTTTTCTTCTTGTCTGTTTTTTGTTTTGCTTTTTACTTCCTAAGATGAAAGCTTAGGTAGTTGATTCTAGACTTTTCCTCTATTCTAATATAAATGGAAAAATATAAAACTCTTAAATTTCCCTGTAAACATTATTATGATGGCCAATTTTTAATGTCAGCTAGACACCAGTTGTTCAAACATTGACTTACGTGTTTATGTGAAGGTATTTTGTAGGTGTGATTAAAGTCTGTAATCAGTGACTTTAAGTAAAACAGATTATTCCAGGTAATCTGGAGGCCT
>PVJO010020163.1:0-32673 GCA_004026905.1 Hystrix cristata | reverse complement strand
TAAAATGCAAGTTTAATTAAATCTGCCAACAAAATTCTCCATAGACAAAAATCACATTCTTAGCCCTTAGGGAATCCTTTTCGCCTAAAATAGAAATTAACTCCATATGTGCTAGATCTCAAATTCCTTTGTTAACCTGAACAGGTGGATGTGCCCAGGAAAAAAAAAATAACCCATAGAAAATGGCCAGCTTTTCCTCTGCTGAGATTAAAATCCGGAGCTATTTCAGTCCTTTAATCTTGTTAGTTGTAGTTGACACTTAACAGATGTTACAGTTAATGTTATATATGTAATTGGCTCCTGTTGTCATAGCTTCTTTCCTTTTTAGAGTGCAAAGGCACTACATAAATAAACCTTATTAAATATCCTAACCTGAGTAATTGATAAGGACAACAGAAGCAACGAACATGTGAGTAAGAAAGAGAACACAAAAGGAAATTAAAAGTGAAGGACATATATGTAGTCCAAGTGCTTTATCTTATCTCCTGGACTTCTATCGATTCTGTTTGTGTTACAGCAAATATTTGCTCAGCACCTAAATCAGGCCGTGCACCAGGCATATGAAGCCCAACAATGTATGAGACAAAGACTATCCCTTCAACCACCGGGGGACACAAATCATCTTCTATAACACAAAGCAAAACAAAATGCATTTTAAATATATTCATGTTCCAATTAACAAAATTTCAGTCAACAACAGACAGTAGACTCTTGCATGTGACAGTAGTCTCATAAGAGTATATCACCTAGTGACCTTATCACCATCTTACTTTATAATTATACTCTGTGATATTCAAACAAGAACAAAATCACCTAAATATGTGTTTCTCAGAATCCACCCCCTACTGAAGGGATTCCTGACTTTAATCTCCATGAATTGGGTATGCCCATAAGAAATAGGATCAGAGACCTTAGACAGTTTAATGAAGGAAGTATCTAGCGAGTTCCAGCACCTCAGAAGGGAGAAGTTTTCAGAGGCTTGATCTGGAGACAAGAAAGCCTGGACTCAGTGTGACACTTTGACCTTGGTCTTGACAGCAGTGCAGTCGCTTCAATCCTTCTTCCGGGAGGCTGAACGCTCAGTGCCAGGTGAGAGTGAAGGGTGGATCAAAGGAGAGAGAGAAAAGAGGGAAATACTGAGTGAAAGCAAAGTACAGACAGTCCCCGACCCACAATGACTTCGGAATTTTCTACTTTCCAGTAGCGCAGAATCCATCTCATTCTTCGGAAACTATATATTCAATTTTGAGCAGCCTTGGTATACACAGTGCAGTACAGTGCTCCTTTGTGAGGCTGGACAGTGACGGGGAGCCGCTGCCCCAGCCAGCCAGGTAGTCGCAGGGAGCAGCGACCCTCACTCTGCAGGGTTCTGTGTTGCTGAGCTATGATGCTCGGCAGGCTAGACATGGTAAATACATATTCAATTTATTTCCTACTTAAGGTGGGTTTATCTGTTCCTAACCCCACTGTAGATTGAGGACTGTGATAGGAATACCCCTGCCTCGAGTCTTCTTTAATGATGAATAGGATTTACCCAGTCTTCCTGCAACTTTAGAGTGTTAATTGTTATTTTATTTTGTTTGATATGTATGTGTTTGCAGTTCATGTAGTTTACAATCATCTTGGGAGATGGTTACGTGTACATATTATAGCATGTTTCTTTCGTTTTTTAAATCCCCTTCCTCTTCCCTCCTCCTCCCTTTCTCCTATCCCATTTTTCATTCTTGTAGATATTGTTTCTTAGCTCATGTTTTGGCATATAATGCTTACATTAACTGAAGTTATTAGGTTCCTGTACATGGCACATATTTATTCTTATTTCTCCTTTTCTTCTTCCTCACCCCTCATCTTTCTTCCCTTACACCACTTCCCTATTGCGAGAGAGCCATGCCCTTGTCCCTTTCTATCCAGCCTTTATCATTTTCTTTGTTTGCACTTTGCCTCGTTCAAATGAGAGATACCATACAATATTTAAACTTGTCTGGTTTATTTCACTCAACATTATATTTTCCAGGTGCATACATTTTCCTACAAATGTCTCAAATTTGTCATTCTTTATAGCTAAGTAATATTCCATTATATTCGTATATATACATCACATTTTCTTTATCTATTCATTTGTTGAAAGGCTGCTTCCACAATTAAGCTATTACAAATTGTGCTGTTACAAACATTGATATCTCTGTAGTATGATGATTTAAGCTCTTTGGAGAAGATACCTAGCAGGGAGATAGCTAGGTCATATGGAGTTTCTAATATCATTTTTAAAGAAATCTCCATACCAATTTTTGTAATGGTTGTACTATTTGCATTCCCACCAACAATGGAGGAGAATCCCTTTTTCACCACAGCCAAGTCAATATTTTTTATTGTTTGATTTCTTAATGATTGCCATTCTTTCTGGAGTGAGATGGAAGCTTAACATTGTTTTAATTTGCATCTGTCTAATGGTCAGCGATGTTGAACATTTTCTCATATATTGGTTGACCACTTATATTTCTTTCTCTGTGAATTGTCTGTTCATTTTCTTGCCCATTTCTTCACTAGGTCTTTAATTTTGAGTTGTTTTTTTTTTTTTTTGAGTCCTTAGTATATTATAGATATTAGTCCTCTGTCTGAAGAATAGCTGGCTAATTTTTTCCCTTTTTCTAGGCTGTCTCTTCACTTTACTGATTGATTCTGTGGCTATACAGAAATTCTTAGTCTATATAATCCCACTGTTGATTCTTGCTGCTATTTGTTCAGTTGAGGTTCTGTTTTGAAAACCCTTTCCTACACCTGTGTCTTTAAGTGTTTTACCTATTTTATATCCCAGTAGTTTAATATTTCTATTTTAATATCTAGATCATTCATCCATTTTGATTTTAATTTAGTGTATGATGAGAGATATGAGTCCAGCTTCAATCTTCTCCAACCAGATAGCCAGTTTTCCCAATCCACTTATTAAGTAGGCTGTCTTTCCTCCAACATAGGCTTTTGGGGCCTTTGTCAAAGATCAAATAGTTGAATATGTCTAGGAGGGTTTCTGTGTCCTGATTTTTTCCTGTTGATCCACGTGTCTGTTTTTGTTCCCGTTCCATGCCATTTTTATCACTATTGCTTTGTAATATAGCTTAAAGTCAGGTACCGCTATGCTTCTTTCTTTGCTTTTATTGCCCAAAGTTGCTTTTGCTATTCTGTATCTCCTTTGGCTATGTATGGATTATAGATTGTTTTCTCTAGATCTGTAAGGTGTGCTGTTAGTATTTTGATTGGGACTGCATTGAATCTGTATAGCAATTTTGGGATTATGGCCATTTTGACAATTTTGGTTCTGCCTATCCAAGAGCAGGGGGCATCTTTCCATTTTCTGATGTCCTCTTCAATCTCCTTCACAGTGCTGTAGTTTTCTTTGTAGTTGTCTTTCACCTCCTTGCTTAGGTTAATTCCTAGATAGTTAACTTTTCTTGAAGTGACTATGAATGGCATTGCTTCCATAATTTCCTTCTCATCCCATTCATTGTTGGTACATACAAATGTTAATGACTTCTGTGTGTTGACCATGTATCCTGCTCCCTTGCTGAAGGTGGTGGTTCTAAGAGGTTTTTCTTTTCTCTTCTTTTCTTTTCTTTTCTTTTCTTTTTTTTTGGTAGAGTTCTTTGAATCTTTTATGTAAGTATCATGTCATCTGCAAATAATGATAATTTGAATTCTCCTGTTCCTACATCCTGTTTCTTTCTCTTGCCTAATTGTTCTGGCTAATGTTTCAGGTACTGTTGAATAGAAGAGGTGATAGTGGACATCTTCATCTTGTTCCTGATTTTAGGCTGAATGCTTTTAGTTTTCTTCCATTTAGTATGATGCTGGCTATTGGTTTGTCACAAACAGCCTTTCCCATATTCAGATATTGTTTTTCTAGACCTGATTTCTTCAAAGTTTTTATCATGAAGAGGTGCTGCATTTTGTCAAAAGTCTTTTCTGTATCTATTGATATGATTATATGGTTTTTGACCTTACTCCTGTTTATATGATGTATCACATTTATGACTTACATATGTTGAACCATCCTTGCATCTCTGGTATGCAATCTACTTATCATGATGTATGATCTTTTTGATAATGTGCTGCATTCTATTTGCTAGTATCTTGCAGAAGATTTTTGCATCTATGTTCATTAAGGAGGTTGGTCTATAGATCTCTTTTTTTTTTTAGTCAGCTCTTTGTCTGATTTGGAGATCAGGTTGATACTGGCTTCCATAAATGAATTTGGGATCACTCCATCCTTCTCAATTTCTTGGAAAAGCTTAAGGAATATTGTATCGATAATAAAAACATCCTTAAAGGTTTTGTAGAATTCAGCAGTGAATCCATCAGGTTCTGGGCTTTTTTAGTTGGTAGATTATTTATTGCTGTGTCAATTTCATTGCTTGTCATTGGGTTATTAAGCATATTTATGTCTTCTTGGGTCAGTTTTGGTAGTTAGTAGGAGTCTAAGAATCTTTCCATTTCTTCAAAAGTACTAATTTTTTGGAATACAGTTTTTTCAAGTATTTACTATCTTCTGAATTTTGACACTGTCTATTGTGATTTCACCTTTCTTATTTCTAATTGCGTTGATGTGAGCCTTTTCTCTCTTTTTCTTGGTGAATCTGACTAAGAGTTTATCTATTTTATTTATTTTTCAAAGAACCAGCTCTTCAGTTTGCTGATTTTTGTTTTACAGTTTAATCTCAATTTCATTGATTTCTGCTCTCATCTTTAAGATTTCCATCCTTAATTTTGGTTTGAGTCTGGTTTGTTATTGTTTCTCAAGTATCTTAAGATTTCTCATAAAATTATTTGGGATTGCTGTTTTCCTCATGTGAGCATTGATTGTGATGAATTTTCCTCTTATAATTGCTTGTGTGGTGTCCCAGGTTTCACTGAGTTGTACAGTCATTGTCATTAACTTTCGGAAATTTTTAAAATGTCTTCCTTGCTTTCTTCTGTGACCCATCGGTTGTTTAGAAGTATGTTGTTGGTTTTCCAGGTTATTTTGCCTTTTCCCAAATTTCTTTTGTCAATGATTTCTATTTTCCCTGCAAAATGGTCTGGTAGTATGCATGGGGTAATTTTAATTCTTTAATATTTACTCAAACTAGTTTTGTGGACTGGTATGTGATCTGTTTTGGAAAAAGTAACATGTGCTGCTGCAAAGCATGTATACTGTGTTCTAAAAGGGTGGAATATATAACTCTTAAATCCATATGTTCAAGGTTGTGGTTCAGCTCTGATATTTCTTTATTGGTTTTTTGTTTAGTTGATCTATTGCTTTGTCAAAGTGGGGTGTTAAAAATCCCCTACCATGATTGTGTTAGTGTTTATGTGATCTTTTAATCTCAGCAGTTTTGGTTTTATGATGATGGATGCAGATATGTTTATCAGTGTTATCTCTTCTTATTCCATTGTTCCCCCAACTAGTATGTAGTGACCTCCTTTGTTTCCGCTAATCAGTTTTAGCTTGAAATTCACCTTGAAGTTCTCTGCTAATCAGTTTTAGCTTGAAGTTTGTATTAAAATTGTTACCCCTGCTTGTTTTTTTGGGTCCTGGTACATGAAGAGTTCTTTTCCATCCTTTAATTTTTAATCTATGAATTTCTTTTTGGAGCTTCTTGAATGCAACAGAATGTTAGATTCTATTTTTTGATCCAGTCTACCATTCTCTGTCTTTTTATTGGAGAGTTGAAGCCATTAACTTTGAGAGATACTACGGAGATGCCTTGTTTATTTACGATCATTGCCAGCCTGCTTTATCTATGGTGAATCCTTTTTTTTTCTTTTCCAAATGTTTTTTGTTGCTGTTTGTCCACTGACCTCACTAATTTTCTCTGTGTTTTTAGCTGTGTCTGTTTCTTGATTTCTCTGGAGAATATTCTTAAATATTTTATTAAGTTCTGGTTTAGTACTCATGTATCTTTTGAGATGGTCTTTTTCATAGAAATACCTAATTTCTCCATCTATTTTGAAGGAAAGCTTTGCTAGATAAGTTAATCTGAGTTGGAAGTTATCTGTTCTTAGGGTTTGTATTACTTCACTCCAAGCTCTCTTGGCCTTTAGGGTTTGTGTTGAGAAGTCTGCTGTGATTCAAATTGGTTTACCTTTATATGTGATTTTTTTGTTTGTTTGTTTTTCTCTGGCTGCTTCTAAAATTTGGGGGGGGGTGTTTGTTTTTTCTGGATGTCTGGTAATTTAATAAGGGCATGTTTTGGTTTCGTAATTCATTGGTGTTTTCTAAGCACTGCTTATTATATTTTAACTTCTTATCTTATATTTGGGAAGTTTTCTTCTATGATTTCTGTAAACATGTTAGTAAATCCATCAGCGCTCTCGTCTACTTTTTCTGTGACTCCAATTAGCCTTAGGTTGGTCTGCTTATTGTCATCTAGTAGTTGCTAGATAATTCTCTCTTTTTCCTTTATTTTCTTTTTAGCTGCTTTAGCTCTTTATTGTAATTCACTATCTTGTCCTCAATGTCAGATATTCTGTCTTCATTTTGGTTATTTCTGTGATTTATGAATCCTATACAGATTTTTATTTCATGTATTTCTGTTTGCTGAAAGAATTACTTCTAGTTATAACAGTACCAACAGATTCAATCATACAACACTTCTGTATGATAGCCCATACAGTTAACTTCCCTCCTTTGTCTACCCTTTAAATCTACTATTACCATTTATTATTTATGATTGTTCTGTAATGAGGTAGGTGAAATGGAAGGAGGAGAATAGAAAGTTTTGGATGAGAAATGTAAGATACTAAGAGGGAGGTTTATAGAGGGGAACAGTGACAGATAAGAAAAGTTTGATGTGGGGTCTGATTCTATTGGAGTACTTTAGTTGAGTTGAAGGGTAGTATAGAGAATATTCAGAGGGGCAAGAGTGAGATATGGGAGGAAGGAGGCTTACTTTGTGATTAAGGGAAGCTGTGTGGTTGTCAGAACTTGCTGATACAGAGTGCAATAGGATAGCTAAGCTATGGGAGAGCCAAAGGTTAAGGAGGATCAAGGTTTAACATTAGAGAAAAAAGGAGTGACTGTGGGGTAGCTAAGACGGGAAATTAAAAATTTTGGAGGAGGAGTTTATGTATTTGAAAAAAAAATAAAGAAATATGGTCATACTATTGCTTGGGGGGGTTGAAGTGAAAACGCTAGATAGGGAGCTGAGATGAGGGAGAGAACATAGACACTATTAAATCACAGCCAATAGAAAAAATACAAAAGAGTTAAAATTTAATAACACAAAGAAATCATAAAAGAAAATAATCTCAGACTACTAAGTAAATCAAGAAACAAACAAACTCAAACCTACAAGATATCTGGTGGGAACACAGATTAAATATTCCAATGAGACCATGTATATGTGATTCACACTTAGCTTCTTTGCCAGAGAGTCTGAGTGCTCACCACCCCCACACACACCGCAGTAACTCTTCTGAATCTTCACTGTTGTACTAAAATTAATTCATACACAGGGCTTCTTTCCGCCAGGTTGTAGGGATTCTAGCGGAGTCTGATCCAGTCTGAGTTCTTGGGTTAGGAACCCTTCTGTCCCTCTCCTTCAGTGTGATGGTGGAATTGTCAAACTGATTCACTGGCATGAAATTGTCCACCACGTCAGGAGTATTCCTGTGCAATCAAATCAGCTGTAGTAGTAACAAGCTTATCAGTTATAACAGTATCAGTCTAGGGAAGTTGAGAACATACCATGAGACTCACATTTGGATCTCCCTTTGGCCTAGAGAAGAAACCCACAGTTATAGTTTAAGCATCATTACAGCCCAAGTATTGACCCACAGCTAATATGCACTAAATGTAATATCTATGTCTCCTTATGGTAAATAAATTTTTAAAAAAGCATTCAACAGTAATTTTATAGAATCAATTATCTAAAGCCCAGGAGGTTGGGGACTGGGTAATGCCAGAGCAGGGGAAAGAAAAGGAAAAAAAAATTTTTTTTAAAGTATTCTGCTATGTGAAATGGGAAGGAGGAAATAAGAGGGGGCAAAGGATCCTAATGGTAGTAGAAGTATGTTATATTTACATGGGATAACAGGGCAAATGGTATAAAATTGGTAGTGAAAAAAATGAGGGTGAGAAAGGATTCCATGGCTGATATAAATATTAGAGAAAAGTTAAAGGGAGGCAGATGAAGAGGAGGAAGAAGAAAGAAAAGAAAAATAAAAGGGTACGAAACAGGAGAAAGATGTCAGGTGAAAAGATGTGGATGAAAGTAGAAAGAATAAAAAGGGACAAGGAAGAATTCCCTGACCCTCTATAAAACTATATTGGAAGGAACAGGCAAGGGAAAGAAAAACACACATACACACTCACACACACTCTTTTTTTTTTTTAACCAAGCACATGTATTGGTACAATGTGCATATAATGATCACATTCATCTCCTTTATTTTGTACCTGTACATGATGCATCTTGGTTTTCCTCCCTCTTCCCCATCCCTCCCCTCTGTCCCCTCCATCCCTATTTACAGCAGGTTTATTCACATTTCTCCATGAATTCCTTTCCCCCTTTCTTTCCTTTTTTCCCTTCCTGCTTCCTCCCCTTTCTAATTTTCCTCTCCTTTGTATAATATCTTCCTATTATATCTATTATACCTCTTTGTCCTATTTACACTTATGGTTTCTCATATCAGAGAAATAATTCAATGTGTACTCATGAGTGTCTGATTTATTTCACTTAATAGTATGTTCTCAAGGAACATCCATTTACATACAAATGACTCTAGTTTATCATTTTTTATGGCTGTGTAGTACTCCATTGTGTAGAAAAACCACATTTTCTTTAGCCATTCATTGAGTTTTGGGCATTTAGGTTGTTTCCAAGACTTAGCTATTACAAATTGTGTTGCTATAAACATGGTTGTGCATATATCCCTGTGGTATGACAATTCCAGTTCTTCTGGGAAAATCCCCAGTAGGGGAATAGCTGGATCAAATGGAACCTCTAGTTGTAGTTTTTTGAGGAATCTCCATATTGATTTCCATAGTGGCTGGACCAGTCTACATTCCCACCAACAATGGCGGAGGATTCCTTTTTCCCCACAGCCCCGCCAACATTTGTTATTGGTTGATTTTTTCATAAACGTGGTTCTTTCTGGAGTGAGGTGGAATCTTAACGTTGTTTTGATTTGCATCTCTCGAATGACACTCTTAAAATAAAGAGAGGCAGCCTTGCAAGCACAAAGCTCTGAGTTCGATCCCCAGCACCAAAAAAGGGGGGGATGGGGGACCAATAATAGAATAAAAGTTGGGGGTGGAGAAAAAGAAGGAAACAGAAAAAAAAAAAGAAAATTATCTGTCGTTTTGGACATGGGACTGTTTTCTATAGTGTAGGAATAAGGGGCAGAGCTCAAGCCAAGATGTGACTTCACTCACACTAGGAGTCTAAGGTGGCAGTCCCCCTCAGAATGGTGCCAGATGCAGGCATGTGCACACAAAGGGCACAGGGCACCAATGTAACCTTCCAACCCTGTGTAACTCGGGCTGATCCTGGCCTCCAATCACATGAGCCAGGTCCATGATCACCAACTCTAGCTCTTCAGTAGAATTCAGTCCAGCCTGCTCTCCAACTGCCAGCTGTCTCCTGTGCCTGTTTTTCCATCATCCACTCTAGAAACAGGATAATGTGAAGCATGGCGTGGAACCACGGGGTTGCTCTGGGATGCAGGTTTGAATGGTGAGCCCTTCCCTACAACTGCATAACTGCCAGCTTTTGTTACGCAATTGTGGTGGCAGGCACTGGACCGAGGTCCCTCACCAACTGTTTACTGTGGAAGGCCTCTCTGGAAGCAGTACTTCATGTTTTCCTTGCAGGTTACAGGTGCTGCTGATTCTCTCTATCCCCATGTGGTCCTCTCTTCCTTGTGAATGTTCTATGGTTGTCCCTGAATAGTGTTCTTTGGGTTGGAATCTTCAAAGCAGAAATCAGACATGGTCACCACATTGTGTTTGGTTAATCCATCTGTTATTTCTCTTTTCTTTTATAATAGATTCTCCTCCTCTGTTTCTTGTTGATGGTCTCTGAGTCTCTCCGACGTGGCTCCTCCTCTACTCAGCCATGTTTCATCTTTCAGATCCTTCCTTCTCAGCAGATCTTTCTTCAGTTTCTGTGATGTGAGTCCTCCTCTAGTCAGCTATGTTGCATCTCCTATTCCAGACTTTTGCCTTATCCAAGATTAGGTTTGTTGTTTAGCTAGCACTTTTGCTGTCCCGTGCAGAAGGGAAACAGTGCAGAGCCAGCTCCAATTTGCCAGTGGCTGAGCCAAGACATGGAACCCATAATTGTGGAGTTGGTTGGGGACCAGCCTGTTGGTTGGGGTCTGAGTGTTCCACTGGGGCCATGGGTCTGAGCATCAGGTCTGTCCTTAATAAATCATAATTACTACACCTGACTCCATCCCACTTCATGCATGCACATGCACACACGCGCACACACACATGCACACACACAGGAATCCATATGTTCATAACCTTGACCTCTGAATGTTTCAAGCATTAAGATTTAATTCCATGACAAAGTGAGATCAGCCCTCACTCCCCATTCCACTAAATAATCTTACACTTCCTGAAAAAAGGTGTGCCCAAGTGTGGAAAATAGCCAAGAAGGCTTTCTGCCTGTGGACACCAGCCAAGAGACATTTTCAATGTTTTTAGTGAGTTAAGGTCCTAGGAGGAAGAAATTAAAAGTTTAAGAATATATGTGGATTTTACTCCTATTTAAAATTAAAGCAAAAGTTCATATTGCAATAGAAAGAAAACTTAAATGTCTAACACTAGTGGAGTAAGTATTGATACTTTAGGTGTTAAATATTCAGAAAAATTGTGATGTAGGCAATACACAATACATAATAAGTGAAAGAAACAGAACTACAAAGTAGGATATATGGTGTAGTTACATTATTTTTAAAGGATGTATAGTGATAGAAAAGGATTGAAAGGATAAAATCAAGATATGACATGATAAGATCATGAGAGGTTTTAATTTCCTTTACACTTACCTGCATTTTTCAATTTACAAGCATGAGTATGTGTGACTGAAAGTAATTACCGAGGTCAAATTTGTTTTAAAAACATAGGAAGAAAGCATTTCTGCAGTCTACTGAAGTTCAAGTAACTTTAAAATATTATTTATTTTTGAATCTCATATTTGACTCAGAAATAGTGACTATTAGTTGAGGTAGGAGATGAGTTATAAAATAACTTCCTGTTTCTTTAAGCAAAATCCAGCATCCTAGGAGGATTCTCTATCTCCCAGTATGTCCCCTTTCCCTGCCCCTTTTTGTCTGCAAGTAGGAGCGAAATGAGCCCAACCCCAAAGAACTTGTTAACATACTGGGCCCGATCTGTCCTCTAGGGCCAATTTCCAACTATGTCTCCTTAGTCTTAAATTCCACAGGGAGCAGTTTCTTTCAGTTCAGAGACAAGAATATGTGTCTTCAGGGGGAAAGAAATTTTTTTCACTACCAACACTGAAGCTTCTGGGAGTTCTGTATGTCTCTTAAAGATAAGCAGTTTTTATGTATGGTGAAAAAGTCCCACATATCACAGTCAGTTTTATTACAGCTCATGGATAACAGTGTGTATGTGCCTTCAATTTTCATTGCTCTTGATCTAGCAAAACTGTGTCCCAAAGCAAAACTCTTGAAAAAAGTACCCCAGTCAAAATAAGCAGCAGGAGAAACAAGGTGGCTTGAACTGGATATATGCCTATGACTTAACACCAGGTGCAGAAATACTTCTTTGGGAGCTGGGCGTGGTGGCACATGTCTATAATTCCAGCACTCAAGAGGCTGAGGCAAGAGGGTCACCACATGTTTGAGGGCAGCCTGGACTACATAGTGAGTTCAAGGCCAGTCTGAACTACACAGAGAGACCCTGTCTTAAAAACAAAACAAACAAAGAATACTGCTTTGGGATTTAGGATCTTTATTATATTCTTCCAGGATGGTGATTTTATTCATCAAATACCTCTTCCTTTTGATTCCTAAGCACTTACTTAATGAGCAATCTCTATAGCCTTCATAAAGGTAGCTGTTGAGGATCTACTTCCCGCTAAGTATTGTTTACATATTATCTGCTCAAAGAACAAGAGCATTTTAAGGTACAAGGAGTGATCAAGAAATACAGTAGTTTTTAAAAATTTGTTACAATGAGACACACTGCCATAAAGCCCCCTCAAAATACACCTCCTCACTTTGAACACATTTATCCTGCCATTCTTGCAACTTTCTGAATCAATTCTGGAAGTCTTCTTGTGTGCCTTTATAAGGTGTGATAAAAAATGCAGGAATCCTGCTGCTGTCATGCCATTCAAGGGAAATGTAGGATCATAAAAATAATATGTGTCTTCATCTATGTTATTCACCAGATCTGGTACTGTGTGAATTCTGGCTCTTTCTCAAAGTCAAAATGGCTATGAAAGGTAAACATTTGGAATCAATTCAGCATATCCAGGCAGCCACAAAAGTAAAACCAAAGATACTCATGAAAGAGGACTTCTAGAACTGCCTCAGACAGTGGCAAGAATGAGATAAATGTGTTTGAAGTGAGCAGGAGTATTTTGCAAGTGATTAGTGGCAATGTATCTTTCACTGTAATAAATTTTTAAAATGTAAGCATACAGTGTTATTCTGTCCCAGCTTGTACTCTAAAACAACATAGAAATCTTTAGGTATTATAGAGATAAATTCTGTTATGGCTTAGATCTAAAATGTCCCACAAAATGCTCATGTGCTTACAGCTCAGGCTTTTAGGAAGGAATTGGATGACTGGAGCACTATACTCATCAGTGGATTAATCCATTGAAGAGTTTAGAGCTAGATGTGCTGTTAGGAAGTAGGGTCTGGTTGGAAGAGGTGAGTCACCATGACACGCTTTGCATCAGGCCAATAGAAAAGATGACCTGAAGCATCTCAGGAATCAGCAAGACCCCACTATTCCCAGGCTCAAATGTGCAAAACTATAAAGCTTTCATTTGAAAAGAGAGCCCCAGTATGATCTGCTTATTCAGAGACACAGATGAAAATGTTTCCCCAAATTCAGCCATCCAGGGCCTGAAAAACTGCTGCAGCTATGATCCAAGGGGGCCCAGCTATTAGTGGCAGGCTTTGGCCCAACTATTAGTGGCAGACCTTGGTATCATCTATATGGTACTGGTTTTACAGACATGCGGAAAGCAAGAATTGTGGGGTCCTGAAGGTTTCCACTCTGATTTCAAAAGAAGACCCAGGAGGCCTGGCAGTGTGCCCCTAAAAGGGCAGTGCATAAAAGCATGGGGGGATCCCAGGAGATACCAGGAGCATGGACTTTTTGCTGAGGAAAGCCACAGGCAGTGAGCAAAGCCACCCTAAAAGGGAGGTTTTGAAGGCTGCAACCTGCAATGCTGTATAGAAAGGGGCCACCCAAGTGCTTTGGCGTTCACATCTTCCCACAACTTGTACTGGGTCCTGAATGTTGAACTATAGGATTTAATTTGTCCTGTTTGTTTTCACTCTTTCTTTCATCTGATTCCGTGTATTCTCTTATTCCTCCCTTTTGGAATGAGAGTGTTTACTCTGTGCCATTGTATGTTGGAACTTTCTTTTAAATTTTACTGGAACTCACACCTAAGAGCTTGCCTCAAGTCCCAGAGAAGGTGAGCAATGCTGAATCTTAAAACTTCAGCAACTCTTAGAGATGCACTGCATATATTTTGCTTAACAAGATGGACATGAGTCTTTTAGGGGTCAAGGGTGCAAAGTTATGATTTAGATCTCGAATGTTGTCATGTGTTCATGTGTTCAGAGGCTTGGGTTTTTGGAAGGTATTGGATCATGGGGACATTATATTTATCAGTAGATTAGTCTACTGAAAAATTCAGAGATGAATGGGCTATAGGAGGTGGGTTTGATTGGAAGAGGCACGTCACTGGGGGTATGACCTGAAAGGCCATATCTCCTTCCCTGGCAACTCTTTTCACTCTCTGCTTTCTGGCCACTATTACATGACCACCTTTTTGTTTGCTGTGCCCTTCCAGCATGTCATTTCTGCCTTGGAGCCAGCCAAATATAGATTGAAACAATGAGGCGAAATAAAACTCTCCTCCTTTAACTTGTGAGTGTTGGGCATTTTGTCCCAGCGACCAAAAAAAAAACTAAGACAGATTCCTACTGTCTTAGGAAATGAAATTCCAGCTGCTATGAAAGTTGAGATGGGAAGAGCATATTTTAAGCAACATCCCCTTGTAGACCCTCAAAATATTCCACGTCAGAGACTTCTCAACCTGCCATGAAGCAAGGACTGTAACCCAGATTTGGAATCAAAGAACCCTGGTTGACATGAGTCTGAATTGAGTCAACTGCTGTCTTGGTGGTGCAGCTTCTGAGGATCGTAGTCATCTACGAAACCTGAAGTGTATTCACCAGCCCCTTGTCCATGATTTTGCTTTCTGTGGTTTTGGTTACCTGTAACCATCTTGATTCAAAATTAGTAATATTTGTCTTGATTCTTTTAAGAGACCGAGAACAAAATCACATAACTTTTATTGCAGTATACTGTTAAAATTTTTCTAATTTATTATTAGGTAGAATTAATCTCTTATTGTACCTAATTCATAAATTGAACTTTATAACAGGCATTTGTGTATGTATAGGTAAAAGCATAGTATACATAGTGTTCACTACTATCCAAGATTTCAAGCTTCCTCGGGTGATTTTAGAACACATCCCTTGAGGGTAAGAAAGGACTACTGTACTTAATTTTCTCTCTTTGAGGGGCCCTGGGATGCTTCCATGTTTTTGAGGGGAACTCCACAATCAGCTCTTTTAGTTCAGTTTTTCCATAACTTTGATTCAATCACAATATATACCATATATTTAGTCAGAGGAGGTAGGCCACATAGATGAGTCCCAATAATACCACATTATTTGTAAGATAAACTGTACTACTACAGACTTTGCAGGGTACCCCACATAAGATCAGCCAATCAACAGTATGACCAGTAAGCTGTGTTAAGGGAAAAAAATTGAGATTTGTATTTTCCATGTATTTATTCATCAATTAAGCAAATACTGTTTGAGTACCTACAGTGTGTCAAGAATTGTTCTAGGTGTTAGAAACGCAACAGGATAGGGTAGGAATTGGAAGAAAAATACCCTTGCTCTAATGGAAGTCTATCTAATGATGGAAAACAGATTAAAATCACTATAACTGAGTGAAATATATATGCATTAGTTGGAGGTAATTGTCATAAAGAAAAATAAAGCAGAGACAGAGAATAGAGAGACTTGTGTCTTAGGAGGAGAAAAAGCATGGCCAAGGAAAGCCACACTGAAAAGGTGACCTTGGAAAAAAGAGCAGTAGAACCATGTAGGAATCTGAACCAGGAGTGCAAGAGCCCCAAGGCCTGATTACTTCTGTTGTGTCTGAAGAATGACAAGGAGGCCAGGGAAATGGAGTGAGCAAGAAGCAGGAAGGGCATTTAGGGAAGAAATAGTGGGAAGGGAAAGAGGAGTAAAAGTGATTAAAATATACATATATGCCAATCCCCCAAGATTAATGTACTTATGTATTACAAACATACACTAATAAAAAGGAAATTTAAAGAAAGAATAAAAAGAGGCAAGCAGTCAAAGGGGATGTCAGAGAAGTCAAAAGACAGGAGCATGCTGTCATATGAGAATGTGGGTGTGACAGAGTGGAATGTCAACTTGATTGGCTGTGGGATCCACCCAGGGGATTGGTGGAACACCCTTCTGAGTATGGCTGGGTGGGTCATGGAGGCATGGACTGGGGTCTGCTCCCTCACAACTTCCCCTCTGTTAGTGTTTGCCTGCTCTGCTTTCTGGCCACCATAAAGAAACGGCCTAGCTCTGCCACACCGTTCTGGCATATTTCTTCCTTAGAGCCAGCCAGCCATGGACTGAATCCTCCAAACAGTGAGCCACATTAAATCTCTCCTTTAAATTGTGAATATCAAGTATTGTGTCTCAGTGGCAAGAAAGTTGAGTAATACGTAAGTCTTGCTCTGATATATGTGAGGAACCACCAAAAGTGTCAGAGCAGACATATTTTGACAGCATTTGCCTGGTTGTTACGTTACACATAGAAAACAGGAAGACAAGGGGAGAAGTACAAAGATCAGAGGAATTTTTTTGCAAAAATCCAAACCAAAGATGATAGTGGTTTGGGCCAGGATAGAAGCAATGAAAGTAGTAAGAAGTTTTAGAACTACTTAGGTAATTATACCATTTATTTTTAACTATGATACAAAGAAAAAAATTTTAAAAAACAAGTGTTTATTCCCCATTCCTACCTCCCTCTCTAAGGTAATCTGAACAGGCTTTGATTGTGATTAAATTAATTATACCATGATGAGTAAAGTGAGAGTCAAAGAGTTAACTACCAGAAGGCTGATGAGTAAATTTAAATATAATTTCCCATAACAAACACACAAGAAATAACTGTAATTTTCCACATCCAGTAGGTAAACAGGCATCATAGACTCCATGTTAAGAGCCATATAACGATAAACCATAATAGTTAAAACAGAGTCTCAGAAAATTTCTTGCAAACAGACAACATTCATTTTATGATGACAAGATAAAAAATAGATAACAATCTGAAAGGAAAACATCTTCATTTCAACCAGACAGATGCTTATATCCTGACTGTCTTTAAAGGAGGCTGGTTTACAGTGGACTCCAGACTTCTTCCCCATGATAGAGAGGGGCAGCTAGCGCCCAGAGAATGAGGAACTCTTGTTCTTTCAATGTTCATTACTCAATAACGGGTTGAGACTTGTCACCTCTGTCACCAACTCTGACTCTACTCAAGACTGAATCAAAAAGTCTTCAGCTCATAATTTGTAGTTTTATGTTATGTCCAGCCATGATAAATGCTCCTCAAACAGGGATGATAATCAATGGACCAGGTGAATTTATGGCTGTTCAAATTGAGAAAACAGGAAAGAGTAGAGCAACTGGAAGTAGCAGAAGGAGAAAATTTAAAAGAGCAGGAGAGTTACATTCATAGGTGGAGGGGGAGAAACGTGTGTGTTTACTGTGGGTCAGGACTAGCCCTGGCTCCAGGCTCCATGAGGAAGTCTTGAGTCAGTCCCTTCTTTCAGGTTCATATTATTGCCTTAGAAATTCTAATTTGAGGGTAGTTCCATGAGTTGACTTTTTACAATGAAAATGCCTCATGATCACTGAGAAAAAGAATTACTACTAAGACCTATTTTGAATTTATGATGGTAAAATGCCAAAAAAATGGTTTGTCTTCAAAACTTACCTTACTACCTAATGAACTATATATTAGAAACAGTGTTTCCAAGACATATATGGGCTTGCTTTCAGAGGTCAGTCCTTATCTACAGAGTGCCTACCTCATGACTAAGTAGGAAGAGTCTACAGCTACTGTGTCACAGGGGAAAAAAGGCAATCCAATCTTTCGTGTTCTCATAAGCACTATAAGCAATTGAATGACACTCTATAAATGATCTCATTTGGTGGTGCTGGAAAAGTTGGCTTGCCACATGCCGAAAACTGAAACTAGATACATGTCTTTCACCGTGTACTACACTAAAATTGAAGTGGGTCAAAGATCTAAACATTAAAACAGAAACACTAAATTTACTGGAGAATAGAATAGGAAGAACCCTCGAAGACATAGGGGTAGGAAAAAAATTTATGAACAGAACCCAGACTGCATGGGAAACAATACAAAGAATCAGTGCTTGGGACCACATGCTATTAAAAAGCTTTTGCACAACAAAAGAAATCACCAATAGAGCAGGGCGAAAACCCACAGAATGGGAAAAAAATTTTGCTAGCTATCCATCAGACAAAGGTCTAATATTTAGAATATACAAAGAACTCAAAAAACTTAAACCTCCCAAATTTAAAGACCCGATCCAAAAATGGGCAACTGAAATGAATAAACATTTCTCAGATGAAGAAATAAAAATGGCAAATAAATATATGAAAAAGTGTTCAACATCACTAGCCATTCGAGAGATGCAAATCAAAACAATGTTAAGATTCCATCTCACTCCAGAAAGAACCACGTTTATGAAAAAAATCAACCAATAACAAATGCTGGTGGGGCTGTGGGGAAAAAGGAACCCTCCTCTACTGTTGGTGGGACTGTAAACTGGTCCAGCCACTGTGGAAATCAGTATGGAGATTCCTCAAAAAACTACAACTAGAGGTTCCATTTGATCCAGCCTTCCCCTACTGAGGATCTTCCCAGAAGAATTGGAATTGTCATATCATAGGGATATATGCACAACCATGTCTATAGCAACACAATTTGTAGTAGCTAAGTCTTGGAAACAACCTAAATACCCAACAACCAATGAATGGCTAAAGAAAATGTGTTTTTTTTTAACACAATGGAGTACTACACTGGCATAAAATAGGACAAACTAGAGTGATTTGTATGTAAATGGATGTTCCTTGAGAACATACTTTTAAGTGAAATAAATCAGACACTCATGAGCACACATCGAATTGTTTCTCTGATATGAGAAACCATAACTGTAAATAAGGACAAAGAGACGTAATAGATATTATATAAAAGGAAGATAATATACAAAGGAGAGGAGAACTAGAAAGAGAGAAGGGGGAAAAGCAAGAAGGGAACAAAGGAAAGAAAAGGGAAAGGGAAACCATGGAAAAATATGAATAAACCTGCTATAAGTAGGGAAGGAGGGAACAGAAGCGAGGGACAGGGAAGGGGGGGGATAACCCAAGATGCATCATGTACAGGTACAAAATAAATGTGATGAATGTGATCATTATATGTACAATGTACCAATACATGTTCTTGGTTAAAAAATAAATAGAAAAAAAATTAAATGATCTCATTTGGAAACCATGTAGCCTTCTCAGGAAAATGTTTAATAATGGCCATTCATAAATGTGATATAATGAATAAGATGGTTAGCTACTATTTTACTAGCACTCAGTATAAAGATCTGTGCTAACAGTTTTATATAGATTATTGCAATTAATCCTCACAACAAATCCATGAAGCCATTTTACCCACTTTTACACGAAAGAGATCATGGCTTTAAGAAAAGCTGTGTGAGATGATAGAGTTACACAGCCGGCGAGGAATAGCCAGAGCTTTGATCAGGCTGTGTCCGTGATCCACCTCCGGACCCCCAGCTACACTGCAAAGCTGGAGGAGCATTGGAGGTGGTTGTGCAGGATGACAAGGGCGATCTTCAAACTGGTGAAACAGCACAGAGCTATCACAGAGCGGGGACACCACCTCTGCCAATCACCAGTTACTATTTAGTCTCGGTGCTCAATTTAGTCCTTTTTTTTTTTTTTTTAAATTGCACCCTTTTTTTTTTTAACCAAGAACACGTATTGGTACACTGTTTACATAATGATCATAATCAACATGGTTATTTTGTACCTGTACGTGATGTGTCTTGGTTCTCAATTTAGTCTTTAGATGCCGCTGTGCTCCCTGATGACCTGACAAAGAAAGCAGGAAGATGGAGACAAAAAGCACCCGCTTGACTGAGGTGGGCGTCACGGCCTTGCTCTTCAGATCTCCCAGGCACTTGCAAGGACTCGTGTGACTGTCCTCTAACCTAGGGGATTAGATTTTCTCCGGTCTGCAAAACCTTTCCAGAAGCATGGCAGCGAACCCCCAGATAGTCTTTCTCTAAACTCCTTTTTGCAGTCAGTTCTACAACTAAACTCATCTTGCTTCTCAGCTTTGTGTATGCAAAAGCCCATTCAGTATATCAGAAAATATTGCTAAAGTTGTTTGTTCTTATAATTTGGCATGCATGAGTATACTTTTATGAAAACAGCAAGAGTGGCATAAAAAGCGTGTTGGCTCTCAATAGCTAATTAGTAGCCCAGAGCCTTAATTCTCAGGTAACACTCCAACATGCTGAAATATTCATGGATAACTTCCCCAGATTCAAACCCCAGATGATTCCAGAAAGCCTCGAGTTGTTCTCTGTGCACTTGGGTTAATTAACTATCTGAGAAAATGCTTTCTGAATTTGCTCATAAAAATCCTTTTGTGAGGCAGAACTTCAGCAAGTAATATTTCATTGCCCCTACTAACTGTTCTTTCCTTGGCCGCCCTCACCCAGCTATCCCCCCACCCCAGATAAACAGCACTCTCTTCATAGGGACCAAATGAAGGCTGGAAAAAATAAAAGTAAACCACATGCAGCTGATGTGCCTTCACAACGTGGTAATGAAGCCCCCGAGGTGCTGAGACCAAAAAGGAGCCCAGTGTCTATGCTGCATGCAGGAGGCCCTGGGGGAGGAGTCAGAACAGCAGGCCCTCCCACTCCCCATGGTGCACTCTCCTCCTCCCACCCCAGACCCTTCTTGGTGAGCATCCAAGTTAACAACAGAAGACCACGGTTTTTCATAGAGAAAGTTGTTGGTTCCTTTGGATTTAAACTTTCTCTGATGTTTTCTTAGGACAACAGCCATTGCAATGGTCTCTCTTCCATTTGCACTCCGACTGGGTTGACTACAACATCATCCTGACACTACTTAGCTAGAATTAGCATCAGGCACACCAGATTTAAGGGCAAAATCTACACAAGTCTGTCTTCACTGCAGATCTCAGCTGAAGTTCCAGATGTGCCCAGGCCACCCTCATTTCTGACTGATTTAGCTACAAATTCAAGAGTTCCCATTTCCTTCCCCTGTAGGTTAGATAATCCCTTGGAACAATTCCCAACTCAGAGAAGCACCACATGCAATTTTGTTGCAAAGGACAGATAGAAGATAAGTTTTAGAAGGGTCCCAGATCCAGCACTTCCATGCCTTCTTCCTATGGAGTCAGGGCTTTATCCTCCTGATACATCACTGTATTCCCCAACCAGGAAGATCTCCCTAGTCTTCTGGGTCCTGAATTTCTATTGGTGATTCATTGTGTAGCTAAGTCCATCAGCCACCCGACTGGATTCCATCTCCAGTCCTTTTCCTTCCCTGGGGTTCTTTCTGGCTAGGACAAAATTCTAAATTTGTATTAGGTTCATAGTTTGCTTTGTGGTTGGGCTGATTTCTTTCTGGTGATCAGCCTCAATTGCTTTGTATTACTATTTTACATTGATTTTAGAGCTTTGTTCCTATATTATGTCTTTCAGGAAACATAGGCTTCTCTATTTTTTTAGAATTTTTATTTTCATCAGTGCACGTTATGTTCATTTTGGGGAGCTGGTGCTGGGACGTAATAGATCTTAATTCTTTTTAAATTCCCTTCCCTTCCCCTTCCTTACAGATGCAGCATGAGACCATGTTAAGTGAAATAAATCAAACACACAAGCTTAAATATTGTATTATTTCTCTAATATGAGAAACACAAAGCATAAATGAAGAGCAAAATAAAAGATGATAGGAAACAGAGAGACCAGCCCGCATCTTGAAGCTATTTAGATTCCACAAGGAGCCAGTTCAGTTAGCATAGCAAAGACGTCCTATCACTCAGGAAATTCCAAGGGTTTTTGTTCAAGTTTACGTCAGGAGGCAGGACAAAGAGCAGATATGTCCTCGATTGTACCCCAGCCTCTACAATCTACTACATTATAATAACTCCTGAATTTATATAATCTTTGATCCATCCGTCTATGAATACCCATCCCCTTTTTGTCCTCTCTGTATGGCTAACTCATCGGTTCTCCCAATTCAGTGCAGAATGAACTAAACCCATCTTCCACTGACATAGCATATCAGTAGAATCCAATCAAGTAATAAGAGATTGGTAAAGAGGACTTCACTGGATACAGATGTGTGGACGTGAGAACAGATTAACCTATCTGTATAATCCTGTTGTCTTTGCATCTGGTGTTGGAGCCTGAAATCAGCAGACAGAAAAAGATGAATGTGAAACAAGAATGATGAGAAGAAAGTAAAAAAATAAAACATACAAAGGTGAGCTGGAACCCACATTGGCCTCTCACTGCCTCTTACCTTTTAAGGTGCATGATACAAGTGACCTTCAAGAAAAGGCGTAGGAAGCTGCCTTGCCTCCCACCCAAGAGCTAGAGGCAGGAGCTGCAGCCTCACTTCTGCACCCACACCAAGAAAGCCCAGAAATAAGTGGCAGCGTATTGTGAGCTAGAGACTCACTGGTGCCTCCCACTTGTCTTCCAGCCTAAGAACATGGCTGCTGATTCACTGTTGCTGTCCAAGTCTCATAGAGGCTCACGGGGTCTCTGTTAATGTGTTGAAAGGAATCCTGAAAAATGTAGTTCCAGCCGAGCTAAATTTACACAGTACAAATCAACTACAGAGTCCCTCAGAATGATTCCCCCTGACATTTCTCCATGTCTCGATAAATATCCCCACCCTCTTCCCAGATTTGTAAGTCATAAACGTTGAGGAGTTATCATTGGCTGCTCGCTCTTCCACACAATCTATATCTAATCAATCACAAGTCCTCTCAGTAGATTTTCTAATATTTAAATCCCTTCATAGAGATAGATCCAAGTCACTGCCTGTTGCTTAAGGCTTAATTTCTTCCTCAACCTCCTAACAGTCTCCTAACTGAATTTCCCATGCCAATTGCGAAAAAAAAAAAATAAAGTCTAAAATCATTTCCAGAGTGCATAAGGTTCTTCACTACTGGTAGTTGCATACCTTACTCCCATTCCTTCTTCCCATGTCCACACTGAGTAGCTTTCAGTACTGAAATGTATGTCTTAAAAAGCATTATTTTAAAAGGTCTCAGTTAGAGAAGAGTCAGAAAAACCAGGAAGCTGTTTGTTTTTTTTTTTTTTTTCTTTTTTGAGATAGGTTCTCCTGTATATCCAAGCAGGTTTCAAACTTGAGATCCTCCTGACTCGGCCTCCTGAGCAATGGGATTATAGGTTTGTACCACCACACCCAACCAAGTTGCTAAATTTGAGGAATAATCTTTGGGGCACTTTACATGTTGAAGATAGAGGAAGAAAAGAGGATTTTAAGAAATGTTGCTTTTTATGTGCTAATACAACATAGTGGTTAACAGAGTATTTGCATTTAAACTCAACTTCCATTGCGTATTAGTTATGTGACCAACTAGCTCAGGCAGTTAATCTGTCTATGGATTACTGACATTATTTATAAAACAGTGGTATTAATAATTTCTACTTCATTAGGATGTTATGTTTCACACCTAGTATGTGCTTAATAAATGTTACTCATCATGTAGTAAATTCTTCTTTGACATTTTGCTAACAAACTGCACCAAATTTTAATGTAAGCTGCCTTCAGATTGCAGCCCAGTGATGACTCAGGCCAGGTCCCTGATTACAGACTCTTACGTCTTCCCCCAGTATCGTGGCAGCACTCTTCTCATATAACATTTCTTTGTTTGGTGTCTGATTTCTCACTGGATCATGAACTCCACAAGGGCAAAAACTGTGTATCTCTTCTTGGCTGTACTCACAATAGCTAGCAGAGTACCTAAACCTAGTAAGGGCTCTATATGCATTGATGGAAGGAAAGGGAGAGTAGAGAAGGGGAGGGGATCACTCAACCCATGGTCAAAGGCAGGACACGAAAGATAAGCACTAGTCAGTATATTCACCCAAAAACAAAGTGAGACTTGTAGCTAAATTGATCTGACACTATGAGCACTGTATCTGGAATGAAAAAATAGTGATTTATGTCCCATTTTTGCCAATTTTATTGGCAAACCACTGGTTAAATATTCTAAGGTTATCTTCCTGTTTGTTTACTCATTAGGTAATAATCACACCAACCTTATGGGGTGGTTAAAAGGATTAAATAATGTACCCGGGCCCCTATCTCTGTATAGTTAGCATACGGCTGTCCATTATCCATTCAGGGAAGTTAACAGGTGTTATGTCAGGCACTGACTCTACCTCGTGGGATTATATTGCAGGTGGTTTGGGAACTGGGTGTGGGAGACATAAGAAGCTTCTTGGTGGTGCCTCTTCCAGTTTTTGGCTATCTGCTTGACCATTCGTGAACTGGATAACCTATGATACTTTGGCAAGTTTCAAACATGAAAACTTCATAATGAGTAAAAACCCCTCAGCCTTGAGAATTATCTTTGAGTATTACCTTTCCATGGCATTATGGTATAATATGAAAGTACAAAGAAGGATTGCGATGATTATAGCACAGCTAAAGTTCAAACCTAGAAAAGAGGAAAAGGAAATCCACGATGGCTAAAGTCAAATACAGAGGATTTTAGTTTGTTCGAGTCAGATCCTTTGACTTGACTACAATGCTAGCTGTATGAAGATGTTGACTGAAAACAAGCTCTCAGTGGTGAATTTAAGGCATGGAATCTAACGAATACAATATGGCTGAGTATCTATAATGTGCAAGGCACTATAGTTCTAAGTTGAGGGACATTATCATTTACTGGTAAGCACCGTGGTCAGAACAAATCCCAGAAATGATGAATTTGTTACAATTACAGCTGACAATATAAGCAGTACATATTCTCATCTAATTATATCTTGGACATTACCCCTGAGGATGTTGTCAGGGAAATTTTGCAAAGTCATTTTATTCTCAAGGAATCCTGCGTATGCTCGTTTTTTAATCGAAAAAACATGGGCCATCACTTTTTTTTCCTCCAGGTATCCTATCTCTGAGTACCCTTTTTCCATCCATATTTTCCCAGAATCTGAACTTTACACTTAAAATTGTTCAGCATGGATTAAGAATTGCCATAACTTGTTTGTTCACGATACTGCCCTGAAAGTAACAGAATCATCCAAGAAATATTAGTCACGGCTAAATCAGCATTTTGGATATTAACTGCATAATCCATCAAAATAAAGTGTAGCAACAACAAATAAGGAATCCTGATTGACAGGCTAGGAAATATACGTTGGCATGGTGTTAATATGTATTCAATTATCCTCAGAGACTGAAAGCTGAGCCTTCCTTGTGAATATTGTTCATTAATTTTAAGTTTTGTATTAATCCTTGCTTGGTCTTTCTGTTTTCATGGCAAGGGACAATAGTCCATCAAGTCACCAAACTGTTTACTGAACACCTGTTTAGTACAGTCGTAGCTGCCTCTGTGGAGGAGTAAATTGCTTTTCTTCTCCATTTTTCCATACCTGCTCTCTGGAAGTTTACCCCAGTCCTACATTTCACTCAGGTCTAGGGAATGTTCCAGAAGGAAAGGAACTCAGCCTCCTCTACTCCTCATTTAGAATCATCTGAGTAGCACAGGGCTGGAACACTGAAACGAATAATGTAGCTTCTACACTACTGCAGCGTAAGGTGCCAGAGAAAGAGGTGAGGACACGAGGGGTCTGTGTGGTGCTCATGCTCACCCTGACCGCTGGCTCTACGAACCAGAGCTGCTGACCTCAAACGAAGGCAGCACTAATGCGTGAAGGTATTACTGTGGGGTCCCTTGCTCTGTGTCAGACACTATGCTAGACAGTACACAGAAACTCTGTCACATGTAATGGCACCAGAACCCCTATTTAAGAGGTACTATTATTATGTCTTCTTCACAGATATACTAACTGTGACATAGAAACTCTAAGAAATCTGTCCAAGACATCATGGAAGTAGTATTCAAAACCAGGTCTCTAGAAAGAGGGAAGGGGCAAAAAGCCAGAAGGGAAAAAACAGAAAGAAAGGGGAAAGGGAAATCATGGAGAAGTGTGAATAAACCTGCTGTAAATAGGGATGGAGGGAACAGAGAGGAGGGGTGGGGAAGAGGGGGGAGAACCAAGATGCACCATGTACAGGTGCAAAACAAATATGATGAATGTGATCATTATAGGTACAATGTACCAATACATGTTCTTGGTTAAAAAACAAAACAAAACAAAACAAAAAAACAGGTCTCTTAGTCCCCAATGTCTCTGATTTTAAAGACTGTGCTATATTGAAGTCCCATGTAACCTCAGTAGAAAATAAGTCACTCAGTGTTAAGTCATTCATGCCTTTGGCATGCTTTGAACAGTAGTACTCTGTTCCCAGTGCTAAAATAGATCACTCCCTGACAAGCTGAATCCCAACTTCCACTCAAGAAGGTCCCTCCACCAATTCTCCCCTCTCTGCCACACCATCAAGGCCTCTCACTGTACTAGCTCCACCCATCAACACATAAATATGCTCTTATTTGAGAAGTAGAGGGATTGGGAGGGAGGAGAGGGGAAAGTGAGGTAAAAAGAATTAAGATGTGTTATGTTCATATACCAAATCCTTGTAATGAATGAAATCACTATGTACTTCAAACATGTACTAATAAAAACTTTTTAAAATATATTTTGCATATGTGAGAAATAAACCAAATAGTATTATACCAAAAAAATTAATATTACTTCCAGATTCTGCATCCCCCTCCACCTGCTAACATTTCTCTATTCCCCTCTGGAGCAAACCCATCCAATGCATTGAGCAGTCTCACTTTCTGTTCCTTCTGTAGTCTGGTATCAGAATCTGAGATTGAAAACGATGTGGGCTGCTACAGTATCTTGTGTCTCAGCCAATTTCTTTCAGAAGAGTAAGCCTTAGATTGTACTTTTATTTCAGTCTGGCTGGGTTTTCCCCATTGAGTTAGAAATTAGCAATAAGGATGTGTGAGTTCACCTTTGGAAGAATTCTGTCTCTTTATCCTTTCACCAACATTGTAAGATAACAGAACTGGGAGTACGGAGCCATCAGTGAGAATCCCTCACCGTGCTATGAGAAACCACTGGAAAAAGTTCCTTCCTAGTGATGCCCGAAAGTTTTTCTTCTATAGATTGCATCTGATTCAGTGTTTGCTGCAAAGTTTATACATATATCATTTTCTGTAAATAACATATTAAGCATTGATGGAGAAGTTGCTATAGAAAAAGACATGAAGTAGAACAAACAAAACGAACCCTGAGGCAAAGAGAGAGCATTGTGTAAATTATTGTGGATCCCTTTATACACTAGAGAATGCTTTTGCAATGAAAAGCATTTATCTTTTGTGTAGTTCTAAATGCTCACTTATCAGGTGTGCCTTAGCAAACATAACTGCGTAGGAAGGACAGTATTCTTTGTTATTCT
Source organism: Hystrix cristata (assembly GCA_004026905.1). NCBI lineage: Eukaryota > Metazoa > Chordata > Mammalia > Rodentia > Hystricidae > Hystrix > Hystrix cristata. Next base: position 5,646 of record PVJO010020163.1, on the reverse strand, counting down.
ATATTTTATCAATGTGCTTTTTCATATTATGTGTGTAATTTAAATTTCTATAATAAGCATGTATTTGAGAGTCTATTTCTCTCCTGTTCCCTCACCCCTAATGAATTTTAAAAGCAGTTTTAAATAGCTCTTATGAAAGATAATGCTCAGAAAGCAAGATTGTAAGCTAATTCTGCCAGTTATTTACATCAACTTGAACCCCACTGTCTCTACGATGTTCAGGAGAAGAGATTGGAAACTACAGACTGAGAGTAAGCTCTCTAAAAGAAAGGTTTTACATAAATGTCGACTGTTGGGGGGAGAAAGGAAGAAAGAGGTTGATGGAGGAAGACAGAAGAGGGAGAAAGGGAAAAGAAATTGAAGGAGAGGGAGAAAGACAGCAAGTTCTTCCAGAATAATTGCCTGGTTATCACTAGGAAAAGGACTACCACACAGGTTAAAGAGGCAGGTCTGAAACTAAACTGCTTAAAATATAACAATTTTAAAAATAAGTAACTTCCTTTTCAACAATTAACAAGGTATTAAATAGAATCCCTAACCTTGGACATGAAGAAGACACACACATATACATCATTGCAAATGATGAAATACATTTTCAAGATGCCTAAAACTCAGTAGGAAAAAGGCAGACAACACAAGTAAAAAATGGGCAAAAGGCTTAAACAGCCCCTTCAGAAAGATGGCTTTTCAAATCATCAGTAGACATTGCTAACCAAGCCTTCTGCAGGAGCTGCAAATTAAAACTGCCACGAAATACCAAGGAACGCACTATGGGTACAGTGAGAACGCCACTACTCACCAGCCGGAACTGTCGCACGTGGCCAGTAGGAGTGTAACCCGATGATGTGACCACTTTTGAAAATTGTCACTGTCTCCTGAAGCTGAACACGCACATATCCTACACCCCAAAAAGTCTTCTCTACATACGCCCCCCGGATGAATACTTTCAGACACCAGAAGTCACATACAGGAAAGTTCATAGCAGCCTAATACATAGTAGTTTAAAACTACATTGCCTCTCAGCAGCGAAACCAATAAATAAACCCTGGTGTGTTTAGCAATGGGAACAAGTGAATATGTAGCAACATGAATAAGTCACAGAAACAAAAAACTGGGCAAAAGAAACCAGAATTTTAGAAGGACATGATTATATTTACGTGAAGCTCAAAATTCAGGAAAAACTAATCTATAATGAGAGGAGTCAGGAAGGTGCTTACCTTTGAGGAATGAAAGTGTAAACTAAACAGGAGTATAAGAAGATTTCTAGGGTGTTGGTAATTATCCATTTTTTAAAAGTGTGGGTGCTGGTCACCTGAGATCTCTTCCCACTGTGGAAGTTCATCAACTTGTTCTCATGCCTTAAATAGTTTTCTGTATATACATTTCAAGTAGAAAGTGTAAGGGAAGGAAAGTGAGGTTTTCCTCATAAACATTGTAGTTAGAATAGGCCCCTGTAACAAGAAAGCCTTAGAAGAGAAAAAAAATTCATTAATCTGCATTTCATATACACACAGAAGACATTCAGAAAATGAGTAGTTATCAAAGAAATGGTTTCAAATTCTAGCTTATATACCTTCCTCATCAAAGAACAGTGAAATTTTAGGTACAGGAAATCTCTAGGGGCCACAACTCTGAGAAAGGCAGATAAACTGACAGTTTCATTCTGCTTAGCAAAGCTTGTTAATATAGATTCTTCTGGTGTCATCTCAGGCGAGTCAGCCCTGAGTTGTCTGTAGTGCTGACCTCTTCTCTCCCCAGCAGAAGACAGGGCAAGATAGCTGTCGTCTCGTAATCTCACGTCTTGCTTTTAGGCACTCAGGGAGGAGAAGGAGCTTTCCTGTACCTGTTTCCTTTTAACTACCTTTAGCGCAACAAATCTTCATGTTTTGGAGCAACATATTTTGGTCTCCTATAAAAGTTAAGAGAAAAAATTGGTGGCCATGGTGAGACAGACCACGGCAGGTAGTTTGGTTCACAGTTAGAACGGATTTACCATCACTGTGATGTGGACAAAATCCACCTTGATCCTCCTTCTCTTTGTCAGTGTGCTACTCCCTGCCCCCACCCATTTCTTGGGTCATTTTATCTTCTTTGATGAGGATGGTATAGAAGCTAGAATTGGAAACTACTTCTTTGTTCTCTGTCTCTTGTGGCCTCCCTGGAATCCCTTCTCTGGAGAGCTATACTCCCTGCCCTGTTAATATCCGTTTTGGCCATGCTTGGAACTCCAATTCTCATTTAACTTGTCCTCTAAGAAAGCAGGATTAAGAACACAAATGGTTGTTTGAGAGTTATATGACTTAGTTCAGGTCAGCATACCTGGCAAACTCCGGCTCAGAGTGAGTACTCAGGTGCAAGTTGCTGTTATTACTGGAACAGAGGGCAGAGGCAGGATTATGTGGGACTATGTCTTGGTAAGAGTGTGAATTTTATTTAAAGTATATGGCAAGAACTGTAGAAATAAGTCCAGGGTAAGAGGACTACACAAAAAAGAAAACAGGAGTATGACTTCACTCTGTGTCTCCCTTGAGTCTAGGACTAGGGAAATAAGGAATAACTTGGATATTTTGATAAGGAAAAGTTTCTAATGGATATCACTGGTGCAGTCCATTGGTACCAGTACCTTTGCTGAAGTCAGGATCATATATATAGCTTCAATCCTTTCTGGGTCACTCTCAAATAAATACCTGGCTTCCCACAAATCTCCCACACCATCACCCTTTTGTCTCAGGTTGAACCATTCTCTTTCCAGTCTCTTAGCAAAAAACAAAAATCTCTTAGAAGTAGTGACTGTAGGGAGAGGAGAGGAGAGTAGAGAAGAGTCAAGGAGACAGTAGAGACCAAGTTATGGAGAGAAAAGTGTTACAGACAGTATTAGATTTTCACACATGCAAATCTTGTCTTTCTACCTACACTTACCAGCATAGTGTACAGGCTATGGTGTACTGCTGACCGCACAAAATGTGCTTTATAAACCCTTATGAATCAAATCTAAGCACAGATAATTTTCAAATATGTAAAATTTTGAAATGAAAATGCATATTAAATGACTCAGTGAATCTTAGATTAATCCAGCTTTGAAAAACATAATCCATTTCAAACTTAGATGAACAAAACAGCATTGCTCCTTTCCCCCATATAAAACACCTTTTTTTCCAAATGATTAGCAGTTTTCTCTTTAATACATTAATATTGAAATTTGGGGGGGTTTTGTTGGTTTGGGGGGGGTTGGTGCTGGGGATCAAACTCAGGGCCTTGTGCTTGCAAGGCAAGCACTCTAACCACTGCGCTAAATCCCCAGCCCAATATTGAAATTTTGAAAACCATAAATTAGGAAACACTCTGTATATTGAACATGTCTGCATTAAATATTGAGTTCGACCCTGATACACTATCTCATGTTAGTACAATATTATCTCAGTACTCACAAAAGCTCATTGTTAAATTTTCAGAAATTTAATGAGCCAGTTCTATTGGTAACTTGAAATCTGCCATGATAAGAATATTTGCACCTCAGAAATTGGTAGATGTCACAAATCAGTCTCTCCCCCTTACAGAGCCGATGTGTTATCATTTACCAGTATACCATTGCATTTAAGCATTAGCAAGCTCAGCTTACAGGTGAGGAAGCTCAAGCTCAGAGAAGTTACAGATCCTCTCTAAGGCCATCTGTCTACTACTGCAAAGTCAGGTTTTAGAGCTAGGTCTCTAACTTCCAAGTCCATGCTTGTTCTACCCTTAAATCTGATTCTATAATTTAAGATTATTACTAATAATCTTCTTCATTAAGGTATAATTTATACCTTCAATAACATACAAGATACAATTTGAGTTTAATTGAAAAGCCTAACTTACAATTTAAAGAATCATTTAAATTTGTTTTTGCTACTTGGTTATTAAAAAAATTATAAGGATCCTTCAAATGGCACTACTAAGAAGAACTGCTTAGTTATGTTTTCATTAATTTAATTAAGCAAGTATGATGCCAATGGCTGTATAATGTGGTCCCAGTAGCAAAATCAATTGGAGGAGAGGATCTGCTCAGAAAAAGATAGTGACCGTCTGATGAGAACAAAAGAGTTCCCTAGGAGTAATCATTTTTAACACCAGAATAGCAGTAACTGTGGAGGTGTAACTTATTCCCATGGAGAAGCCCTGTGAAGGACAGGGCTGTGATATCAGTGATATCACAGTGTTTAAATGAATTTAAAACCTAGGACAGCTAATTCTCAACTTTGGCTGTACCTTATTCTCAAAAATGTCTGGGACTTATGTGCCAATATAATCAGAATCTCTGGAGGTTGAACCAGGACATTGGTATGTTTTTACCAATCACTTGGTGATTGTTCTCCCAACACTAAGTCCTGACAAAGCCCTTGTTTCTCCCTCCTCCACATTGTCACGTCACTGTGTCAACAGTCAGTTCTCTTGCCCATCAACTCAGGTATAGAATATACAATGGGCCCTTCTGAGTTCCAGGTACCTTCTAACCACACATTCTGTGCTTTCCCTGTCCAAGCCGGACTGCTAGCAGACCATACCTTCTTCCAGAGTTCAGAACTAAAGAGTCCCCAGCCTACCTTTGTTTACTGCTTTGAATAAACAGATTGTAATTCATACATGATGAAAATCTCATTCTCATTCAAAATGAACTCCTTATATTTATTCCATTCGTTCATTTCTTCATTTTATCCAGTGATAGAAAGAGCACATCTTTTTTTTTAATTTATTCATTTACCAAGAATATGTATTGGTGCATCGCAGATATACATAATGATCACATTCATCATAGTTAATTTATACCTGTACATGGTATATCTCTGTTCCCCCCCTTCCCACCCTTCCACTCCCCCTCCTCTCCTTATTTACAATAGCTTTATTAACATTTTTCCAGTTTTTCTTCTTTTTCTTCTCCTTTCTTTTTCCTTTTCTTCTTTTCCCCCTTCTCCTGCTCTAGTTCTTTTCTCATTTGGATCTTTCTTTTCCATGATATCCCTTGTAAATTTTTGTCCTTATTTAAACTTGTAGTTTCTCATATCAGAGAAACAATTCAATATGTACTCATGCATGTCTGATTTATTTCACTTAAGAGTACATCCTCAAGATGCATCCATTTACCTATAGTTGTTTCAAGTTTATCCTCTTTATGGCAGAGCAGTACCCCATTGTATTTAAAAAACAAACAAACAAATAAAAAAACCCTACCTCTTCTTTACCTATTCAGTAATTGATGGGCATTTGGGTTGTTTCCAAGACCTAGCTATTACAAATTGTGTTGCTATAAACATGGTTGTGCATATATCACTGTGGTATGATGTTTTTCTTCTGAGAAGATACCGAGAAGAGGAATAGCTGGGTCAAATGGAATCTCTAGTTGTAGTTTTTTGAGGAATCTTTACAGTGATTTCCACAATGGTTGGGCCAGCCTACACTCCCACCAAGAGTAGAGAAGGGTTCCTTTTTCCCCACAGCCTCGCCAGCATTTGTTATTGGTTGATTTCTTAATAATAACTGTTCTTTCTGGAGTGAGATGGAACCTCAACATTGTTTTAATTTGCATCACTCCAATAACCAGTGATGTTGAACACTTTTTCGTATATTGGTTTGCCATTTGTATTTCTTCATTTGAGAAGTGTCTGTTCATTA